>CANYLF010478932.1:0-16703 GCA_948193215.1 Bocquillonia castaneifolia | reverse complement strand
TTTCAATGGTAGGGCTCAAATCAAACTCACCAAAAGTAAAGCAGTTATAAGAAGGATCCCAAAAAATAAAGCATTGCAGATAAAAAGGAATTCATTAGGGGAACATAGGCTAAATGTATTATTCCTCCATACAAGTCTTGACAATCAATTCTTTCTTTTACAGAAAAGCTATCCCATATTTTTATCAGTAGTGAAGAACTCTTTCCTTGATAAAAAATAACGTTACTGATCCATGGTAACTTGCCTTCTTGTCTTGAAAATAGAGCATCTCCTTCTGTTTGTTGAAGTATTTCGGCTCTAATTCACACTTCTTCTTCTAGTTCAAACATCCCTAGGTCTTGTGTAGACATTGAGAAGGTAGGGAATATGTCGAATACCTGTATTTTAATATAATAGCATTTTATAAACAAAAATATGTTAGAAAATATTATTCATGTAATGGATTTTTTTTAAAAAAAATGCTAATGTCGTGATGGCATGAAATGCAACATTCCGTAAATTACGAACAATTTTTCGAGAGTCTGCCATAATGATCATCCTTTTTTACATTAATAATAATCATATCATTTATAAACTATTATGGCACTATATAAAAAAAATGACGACACTTACAAAAACAAAAAACATTAGCTGAACGTTAAGCAAAGAGGATTCAATATCTATCTTTATAGTTAGATGATAATTCTTTCCACTTCGCTCTTACAAATATTACAAAAAGTATTAATATGCCATCATTATCTTATCCCATTCTTGTTTACAAAATGCCATCAATTTCTAATTACATAAAAACAATCTAACCCCTATCCCATCAAAGGAGTGAGGATAATGTGGCCATTCTAATCCTGAGTGAATGTAATAACTTGTCTGTAGTACATCTTTGCAATCCACTGGTACATGTTGACAGTTGCAAAAGGCAAATTAGGGACTTGCCATTTAATGCGACCATCATGATAATAGCCAGATGCATTCATCAAAGATGAGGAGATGGTCATTGGATCCACTCCATTTTGAATTGCTAGATGATTTTTTAGTTCAATCCATTGCTTCTCAAATTTCCAGATGTTCATGCAAATATTTTCAGGATAATAAGGCCCAACGCGGACAGAAAGGTCATCCTTTTGAATTAATTGTTGACCCTCAACAATGATATTATCCTTATTTAAGAAATAAGCTATAAAATAAGGTTTGGAAGGCATAAGCAATAGAGCTAAGTTCAAAAAATTTCTATTTCCAAATAAACCCAGCCATTGTATATAAAAGGATTGAGTTCCTGGATTTGCATCCATAACATTCAGGCATCTTTTTAACCATTCTTTGCTTATCATCATTGCAATTTTGTATTTCTTTGTTAAGTACCATAACAAAGCCAGGGCTTCCTCAGGAAAAGTCAACACTTCTTCTTCCGAGACATAAAGACAGTTCAAAAAAGAAAATCCGAATGCCAGTCCAAATATTTAATCGGAGCATTAAGGATCCCGTATTTGTTGTAGAAGATATTCAGCATATCATGGAGAGATTCAGTATAAAACTGAGCCAATGCTTGCTTAGCCTTATCTATCCTTACTTCAATTGGGACTTGTTCTTGCTCAAGCTGAACACTGTTAATATTACTTGATGACCGGTCCATTCTGACAGACTCTTTTAAACCGAACATGATTTGCGGACGTTGAATGCAGGATGAACATACATAAATGAGCACAATCATTAGATCAATGACCAGATTAAAATGCATATATAAAAAAATGAGAAAGAGAAAAAAAATAAATAAAATAAAAATGAAATAAAAATTAAGGCAATAAAAATAAAATAATGCAAAAATGCAAAATGGTGAGTGGATAATCCCTAAACATCCATCCTTATATCATCGGTTTAGAGGTAGGCTGTCTATGTTTAATGATGATGAAGTTGAGTTCTAGTATTAAAGGGTACAGAATAATCAGTCTGGCTAAAAGGGTCCCAAAACTAGTTATGTCTTACTAGTGTCCATTTCCAGACTAGCAAGAACCCCTTTCAGTTAATTAAAACCAAAAGGTTGTTTTGGGTGAAAACGTTCACGTACTACTCCAGGTTTCCCATGAAGGTATCGTTACTTGTTTTCGACCTAACCTAACAAATGGGTAGAAAATCAAACCCGATTCCTTTGTGTGTGTGTGTGTATATGCATGAAAATGGCAATGATAATATAAAAACAAAGCAAAGAAATAAACAACAAAATATAAACACAACAATAATAAGCTCGACCCTAATTATAAGTAAAAGCTTATAATTTGTCCCCAGTGGAGTCGCCAGCTGTCGCTCCCCCAATTTTCAAAGACCTTCTTACGTTTTGGTTTTCTTGGAGATTTGGGAACGAAAAAGTTAGCGACAAGGATTGATTTTCATTTTGTTAAAAGGGAGTCACCACCAATCATTATGAGTGCCATTGGAACACTTAAACTGGTCTGCAATATTTTTTATGGGTTCAGGGTCAGTTAAGTGTAGGGAAGGTTATAGCACCCCTACAATGCCCAAACTTGATACTTAAATTGTGCTTATATTTTATTATTTATTTATGCTTTGTTTTATTTTTTAAAAGAATTTTTTTAAATAATAAAAATTTGACTCCAAAATATAATTAAGTTTTGTATTATTATTTCATTTTTAAGAAATTATACCATATTTCAAGGTATAATTCTAAATTCTGATGATTTTAAGAAATTTAGGAAAACTGGAAAGATTTAGCAAAATTTGGAAAATAAAGATTTAAAAAAAATAAATTTGACTTATCAAAAGTGGTAATAAATAATTTTTGAAGATTATATTTTTGAAAATAAAATTTTAGAAAAGGGGGAACTTGACTTTGGATTTGAGAAATTTGGAAAGGGCGAACCTGGGCTTGGGATTTGAGAAATTTTCAAAGGGCGAACCTGAGTTTGGGATTTGAGAAATTTGGAAAGGGCGAACCTAGGATTGGGATTTGAGAAATTTGGAAAGGGCGAACTTGAGCTTAGGCTTTGAGAAAATTTGGAAATGGTGAACCTGAGCTTGGGATTTGAGAAATTTAGAAAGGGCGAACCTAGGCTTGGGATTTGAGAAAATAATTGAAAGGGCGAACTTTAGCTTAGGCTTTGAGAAAATTTGAAAGGACAAACCTGAGCTTAGGATTTGAGAAATTTGGAAAGGGCGAACCTAGGCTTGGGATTTGAGAAAATAATTGAAAGGGCGAACTTGACTTCAGAATTCAACTTCCAAACGCCTATGTACCCGTTTAACGGGATCAAAGTCCACGTAGTTCAATTTTTAAGATTTGGAAACTTTAGGAAAGTTTTTTTTTTTAAATAAATTGATTTTATTTGGTTTTAAAAGAGAGATTTAGAAATTTGGTTATTCCCATTTTGAGGGAAAATTTATCATTGTTATTTTTATTATTTCAATTACATCTTTTAAAGATATAATTTACTTTGTTATATTTAGGAATAAAATATTTAAATTAGTACCTTCAATTAAGAAATAGCAATAATTTAAATTATTTTATTTATATTTTGTTCAATTGAATCTTTTACCCAAAAGATACAATTTACTTGTTTTTTAATAGAAATAATATCTCAACAATATTTTCCACCCAAAAGATATAGTTTACTATTTTATATTTAATCCCTTTACTTAAAGGAATTTATATTTTTTTATATTATTTTATGATAAGTATTTTTCGGTTATTTTAAGTATAACCTACTTCTATTTTTTAGAAATAAAATTTAATTAATATAATTAAATTAATTATACAATCAAATTGATGATTGTAATTTGTTATATTTTATATTTTTACATTTTTTGTTCAATTATATCTTTTGCCCCAAAGCTATAATTTACTTAAAAAATTTTTATTTTAAATTATGTATGATAATTTAAAATTTTAATTTTTTTTATTAGAGATAATTAATTTATTAAAGGGAAGAAAATTAATTAAGATTATGTAGGGAAAATTGTAACCATTAAATTAAAAGTGCCATACACATCTCAACCATTCAATAATTTTAAAATCCTACCCATTCATTTTTGTGAGATCTAATCCTAACCATCCATTTTTAATTAACCCTAAAATTCACCTATTCTCCCTCATTTTCTTCTATAGCTGTCAGCCCTTCTTTTCTCCCCATCTCCATTTTCTTTCCTTTCATTCTCTGTTAGCGTCGATCTCTCCCTCTACCTCTCATCATTTTCATCTTCTTATTTTTTTTCATGCCGTCAAGACTCTCTATTCCTCTACAACAGCCGAAGCTCCTTTCTTTCTTCCTCTATCTATTTTCTTTTCTGTTCATCCCTTCACTCTCTTCTCCTTCTTATTTTTCTTATTTTGATTGAGGTTTGTTGATGGATTTTTAAAAAAAAAAATTGAAAATTAACAGAAGAAGTTTCAGTGATTTTATTTGATTTTTGTGTCTTAATCATTGATTTAAATTGGGGTTTTCTGATGAAATTGTAATCACCGGCACAACAACAGCTTACTGATGGTAAAGAACAATGAACAGAGATGACTCATTGAGGCTAAAGTGTTTTTATCAAAGATAAAAGCTTTTACATTCATTTTCACGCAAAAGGTTTGTAAATAATGTTTATTCTTTATTTCTTCTTACCTCTTTATTATAATTCTTTAATACTCTAATGTATAATCTAATTTCTATTGCCTAGGTTGAGCTCCTTAAGGTGTCAAAAAAATGAAAATTGATTGAAAATGAAAGAAAATATAAAAGACAGAATAATTTGAAGGGAAAAACGAAGAGAATAATAGTCTCTGGCACTTTCAAACATCAAAAATCATATTGGTTTAAGAAAGCAAAAATGACAGATAAGTTTTTTGACCATATTCTCATTATATGTTGCGGTTTTGTGGTGAATTTGCTTTCTGGTTGGGTTTCTGGTGATTCTACATCTTGCTGTGATTTTTGGTATATTTGGTGTCTTGGTTAATCTGCCGTTTGGGTAAAATTGATTTGATGATTTTTGAATTGGTTGAGTTTGAGTTTCTGAATTTGTTATTGAGATGATTTCCCATAATTATAATTGTTGGTGCTATGTGTTTGGGTATATCTGTAAACGGTTTGGTGATTTGGGCAATAATTTTGCTCTGATGATTCTGTTATTCTTGCTACTTCGGTTAATTTCCCTTTGCTATTGGTATGAATCGGCTACTTTTATTTGGGTTTCTAATTTCCTTTTGTTTTGCCATTATTTTTGACATCTCTATTTTGGTCCGGTATATTAGTGAACTGTGAATTTGCGATGAATCTTGTTTTTTTTTTTTATGTTTACAAAATGGAGTGTACTGGCTGGTTGCATATTTGGATGGATTTTGTTGTTAACTCTCTTTTTTTTTATCTTTTCTGTTTTTTTACCTGATTTTAAAATGACCGTTTTATTGAAATCTCCTACTAAACTTCAGAGTTTCAAATTGTCAATTATAATTTTAAGTATTCTGTTTTTGTTTTGAAATTATGGTTTCTATGTTTTACTTGTTCAATGATTGATAGATAAATGGATGGCTTCTACTTAAATTCAAAGCATCAAGTTTATTTTCTTTTTTTATTAAAAAGAGCTTTTCAAATTCTGTTGGTAGCTTTATATATGCCCTTTTTGCTGTTTTTATGATTCTGTAAATTCAATTTAAGCCTATATTTTCTGTTCAAACTATTTTCAAACCGTTTTCAACCCAAGAATAGTTTCTAATAAATTTGCAGCATAAGTTCTTTCCCATAACCTTTTTCACAGTCCTTGACACATTCCATTTTTATGAAAATAAAAATAGCATATACCAGCATTTCATCTGAGTGAATAATGTATCATGTAGATAAATAAAAGCAAGCAAGAAATTAAGTGAAGAAACAACTTACTTGTAGTTATTATGAAAATGAGAATGAATGTTGTGCTTTCCTTTTGTTAGGTCTGTTTCTGTTGCTGCTACGGGGCAACGGTGCTGCTCCATCTTTGTTGCTGCAACGATGCAACTGAACTGCTCCCTTTCTCTGTTTTAAACCTTTATTATTGCCGGCTATTTTTCTACTACTTTTAGCACTCTTTGATTGTTGTTATTCTCTCTAATTTCTAACCTCTTAAGCTGTGTTTTTTGTTGTTACAGAAAAACCCCTTCCCTTTTTTTCTTTCTGAAGCTGCTGTCTTCTAGTTTATATAACAAGGGAAGCTTGAGCAGCTCACCTGCTCATGGTACCCTTGATTGATAAAGTTGGATGATTGCTTGAATCTGCCACTTGATTGATCTCTACTGCTTTATTGATCTTGATCAGATTACCAAATCTGATTTTGGCCATGCCTTACTAATTTTCACACATTGCACAATCTGATTTTTTGGGGGGAGAAAAAATTGGACCTGTTTGGGCTTTTTTCGCTTGCTGCTAGTTCTTTTATGTGCTTGTTAGGAGAAAAATATTAGGCCTTGGGCCTGATTCTGCAATCTGTTAGGCTACTGTAATTTCTGTTGGGCTGCTAGACATTGGACTGTTTGGACTTGGGCCGTGATGGAATTCCGAAGCCTATTTCCTTTCTTTAAAAAAAAATAATTATAAGACCCAATTTAAAAAATAATGGGCTGTTCAGTAAACAGATACTACGAACGGATACTACCTATGCCTATTATTCTTTCGATCTTAAAACTTAGGCTAAAATGATGAAAAAGGGTCCTCTACTTGTTCGATTATGTAGCCGAGCTAGATTTCTCGTTAAGGGGGGTATTTTCGGACATGTAGTCCGAAACTGATTGGCCTCATTTATTTTCTTTATTTTTTTGTATTAATTTTTATTTTATTTGTTTTGTATTAAATTTTAATTGTAATAAAAATGTACTCTTACAATTTATTAATAAAATACTATTATTTATATAATTATGCATCCATTTATTATTTATTGTCTATTATTTATTTTAAATGAATATTTACTTGCTAATAATAACAAGTAAAATGAAATAAACATAAGAAGAAGATAAAACAAATTTTCATCCAAGTAAAAATAGGAATTAAGAAAATTAAGCTCTCAAAAATACCATTAAGGGTCACAATTACAATAAATGTTTGAAAAATTACCATTTAAATCCAATGTTCTATTCTACATTTAACATCACATTTTTTTATAAAATGATTATCTTTTTTAACTTATGAAAATTAACCACCCAATAAAATTTAAAGATAAAAATGGGTAAATTACACAAGATAAAACCAACTTATTTATCACATATATGTTTAGACAAAGGAAATTAGATTTTGATTTTAATTTTCCAAAATGAAAATAGAAGTATTTTTTTGGAATGCTTTTGATTTCCAGATTCCTATCATTTACTCGAATAAAAACATATATATAATTATTTTAATGGACCCGTACAAATTAGGTATCTACACCTGTTATTCTAGGATTTGAAGATGGCTTGTTGTCACATAAGATTTTGGAGTTTGAAGATGACTTGTTGTCATCTGGAGTCATTCTCTTCTTGAAGGTTCTTCTAATATTTTAAGGGTGATCCGTTGCCCCTTGAGTGTTTCTTGAATTTTTTGGAGGTGGCTCATTGCCTCCGAATTTGCTGAATGATGAGAAAGACCTATTATCTCCTTGGAAGTTGTTGGAATGTTAAAGGTGACTTGTTGCCTCCGAATTCTGATTCTATGAAGTCAAATTATCATCTTTTGATTAATTTTGATTTTAAAGGTGACCTGCTGCCCTCGAGATTTGCTCTTGACATTCTTCTCAGTTGTAAGAAGATCATGATTTCTTTGTAGTGTTAATCCACTCAGATCCCTTATGCTTTGGAAATTCACATCCCCTTTTTTTGTTTATTGATGATGTCTTCCATAGTCTTGGGCTAGTAATGCGTTCTTGCCCCCGAGCTTCATTGTCATAGTGTGTTTGTAAGTAAACTGAATAGTTTGCTCTACCTTCTAGTTCTGTTTGCTCTATGCCAGTCTAGAGATGCATGTCAGCTTTTGACCAATTACTCCCATTTCTATGTTCTCTTGTACACATAGTTTCTATGACGGAGCACCCCCATCTGTAAGGATGATGCGACCTGGTTGGCGTAGTGTCTAGGTAAAGATTGCCCCCAGCATGGTTTCCATTAGTCTTGTTTGCTAGTCCTGTATTAGTGTTCCTGTACCCTGGTGGAGTCAATTTGTTCCCTTTGTTTCATTGAGTCGGTGTTATCCGTTATGTTGCACTGAGGTAGTCTCTTGTTATCACGATGTTGTTTCCTTGGCAAAAGTGCTCTCATTTCTTTGATTGAATCTTCGTGAGTTTCCTAGTTACCTGTATAATGTATGCATGTTGTGGATGTATGCATGATATATGCAATGTGTCTTTACAGGACGTGTAATGTTAGTTCATCTCTCCTATTTGTGTATGCATGAATAGGGGTGTTCTGTGTCAATTATATTAATAGATATATGAATGGACGCCTACATGATCTAAAAAAATTCAACATGCTATGGCAAATGTTTGCGTTTTCCATGTTCAATGTTAGGTGTCTTCATCTGCATACTCTGAAGCTTAGTAGACTGCATTCTGTTGTTTCCACCTTAAGATGTTTGAACAACGGGTGGCCCCATCATTTCAATGATAAAGGAGGTACGGATTGATGACTATTCCATATATTCCTTGTTTTGATTAGGATTTAAAGGTCCTGACCTAAATTCTCACTTTTCTAAAGGAAATGAAGATTTGGTTCTTGTTTACCCAGATTTTATCTCGTGCTTCTATGTATCTAGAAATGACTTCTCAAATGTAAGATAGTGAATCCTAGCCTATCCATTCATTGATGAACGAGTTTTGTCATGGCTTGGTCTTTATCATTAGGGTATTCGATAGCATTGACTGAGAAAGATGAGATTTGCCCTCTGCCTGGGTAGCTTGCTAACATTCCTATGAGGTATTGTAGCTTCTGATCCTACCTAGACTTGTGGTTTCCTTTCTTATGGGAGGCCTATTACACTGCCCTGGTGAAGCTTCGTTAGTTTGTGTTGGTATGTTCAATTGCCTTAGATTGGCCAATTTAATAATGTTCAAGCTACTTTTGAAAGACGTGTGGATCAAATCTCGACTATTCTTATTAAAGTTCTAACTGGTTAAATTCTTTGTGGTGTAAACTTCCAAAGAAGTCTCCCGCTTTTCCCCGATAACCATATCTCTTTTTATTTTGTTCTTGCCTTAATTTTTGCCTAGAGCGCCTCTTTACGAGGTTTTCACCTTAGCAGGCTACCCTAACTTCTACATAAGCCACCCAGAATGGGTTTTCAACTTATCGGGTTTTTATTTTTTATTGATGCCTTAACTTTGGAATGAATTGCCCTCGAAGGGATTTTACAACTCATCAAGACTTTTCATTCATTTTTTTTCTTTTCTGTTTTTGCAGATATGATTTTCAGGAAAAGCTATCTTTGGTCATACCCCCAGCTAACTTCGTTGAGGTACAAGTAGTGTTGTTTTTAGGGTTGTGACATCGTATTGTGGGGCATTGTCATAGTTCAGTTCAGCTGATTTTAGGGTCTAGTGTCTAGGGAATGTTGAGCGAGATGAGTCCAATTGACATTTCTAGAGGAACCTGTAGTGAGGCTATGAAGAGGAACATCATCTTTATTGAGTAAGGAAGAGAATTGTTGTTGCTGAAGATGATGATTGTGTCCATGGTTGAAACTTAGTATTCCTTAGCTGCTTGTCAATTCCGAATTCAAGCCACAATTGTTTTTCCCCCCTGTGTCGGTTAAGAACTAGTTGATGTAGCAAGTGCATCTTTGAAGATTGTTCGACTGACATGGCATTTCAAATAATGAGTTATTGCTAGTCTCATATCTGTTTCTTCTTGTTCGCTTAGCATTTCATTTTCTAGTTTGAATGCAATGACATTAATGATGCAATAAGAAATTCAGAATCAATTCTAGTTCATTTAACAACGCTACAGAAGTGTACTTTACATGCTGGACCCAGAGTTGCTGTCATCATGGATTATGTCATTCTTTCACATAGGCTTGGTTAGTTTTGGCATCATGTTGATCTTTAAAGCAAGCTGTTGTTTGTTGGTGCTTTAGCGCATTTCAAGGTTATTGCTGCCTAAGGGCAAGCTGTCTAGATCAATGGAGTTCTTGCTCTGCTTGATCTTTTAAGGCTTGGTATTGTGATTCAAAAATTCAATCTTAAGTCTTGGTTTATCACAAATTTGTTGGGAAACCTCCAGTTGCTTCCGTTTTTTTTGTTTTGGTCATGCTCCATAGTCACTTAGGTATGCTTTTATTTTGAATCTCTCAGCTTTCTCATTTTTCATTTTTTTTCTTCTTCTTTTTTTTCCTTTCTTTTTTTTCTTCTTTTTTTTGGCCTTTTCTTTTGCCTAAGGCACTTTTTTGCGAGGTTTTCACCTTAGTAAGCCTGTCTTAACTTTTGCATGAGCCGCCCACGAATGGGTTTTCAACTCATCAGGCTTTTTTTTTTTTGCTCTTTTTTGCTTTTTTTTTTTTTTTTGCTTTTTTGAGTCGTATAGAGATTTTATATTTTGTTTCAGCTTGTGAGGGAGCATACTCAGAAGCATTTTAGGAGGCCTTTAAATATTTTGAGGTGATCCCCAGGACCAGCAATCCTTTGATGGTGTTCTGCTTGCCTTGCGCTAGTGATGCCTTTTATTGATCAAAGCCGTTTTGTGGATCGATCTGGCATTTTTTTTTTTCTCTCCTTACTTCTCGTTCAATAACAACAGTTGGTGGATACAACAAGTACTTCCAGGCTTTGTAGCAATGTTAAATGAACTATCATGATATGGATTAATGTCAAACAAGTTTATAGATGATTGATGTAGTGCATTCATGCCATGAAAGAGATGATAATTAAACCAAAAGAAACAAACATTCTATCATTCACTAGAAAATAGAGACAACAACATTATTGGAAAAGCATAACAATTGTTTAGAATGTTGAGCTAAGAACTAGACCATCGTCGCTCTAAATATCAGACTGCCCTGCCTCAGGATCTATGATCTTTCCATCACCAATCAAGTCTTGGATCTTATGCTTAAGCTTTGTGCACTTGTCAGTATAGTGGCCATCTACCTGATGAAATGTATAATAAGCCCTATGGATATAGTTACGAGAACTAGTATTAATAGGCTTCTTAACAGGTTGAGGTTTAAGAAACCATTGCTTCTCCTAGCATTCAAATACCTCAAAGAGTGGTTGATTGAAGTTGGAGAATGTTCGACTACCAGAAATATTATTGACATCTATAGTTTCACCTTCTAACTTGTTAGGGTGACTATAGGTGGTCTTCCTCTTCTGAATCTTTTTCCTTTCTGATTCAATTTCCTCACATTGCATTCCGTCATCGTACAAGTCATTAAAAGACTTGGGTTCATAGTCTGTAGAGTCTCTACCATATTAGGAAGCACATTCCTAACTACTATTCTGACTTGATCTTTTTTCTGATGGTTTGTTCTTTAGCAAAGCAGCCTTATTCCTCCAACGCGTATGGAAATCAGTAAAGGATTCACTGTGCTTTTGTTTGGTCATCTCTAGGTCTCTTAAAGATACTTCTAGTTTGGCATTGTATGAGTATTGTCCAATAAAAGCATCACAAAGTTCCTTCCAGTCAGCTTGAATAGAAGAGGGTAGACGATGATACCAATCTTGGACAATTCTAATAAGTGATAGAGGAAACACTCCAAATTTATATTCAGTATCAAGAGGTATTGTGGCCATAATTGAACCATACTATTTGAGGTGAAGCTTTGGGTCTCCTGTACCATCGAACTTTTGCACATCAGGCATAGTGAACTTAGGAGGCAACTTCTTCACACCCCTGACTCCCATGCTGTCTAGGTTAAAGTCAACATCAGATTTCTTTCCCCTGACTATATCTTGCAAATGTTCCATTCTCCTGGTCAAGGTCAAGATAGCATCCTAGTCATCAGTTCTCTTTCCCTTCAAGAGGCCGATCCTCAGGTGTTCTGTCAGTGTTAACAGCGTTCTGGACCTCCTACCTAATCATAACCCTCATAGCAGCCATCATTGCCTCCATATCAAAGTTTTGACTTTATCTAGACATTCTGCTTAGATTGAATTCTCTCGAATTAACACAGTCTCAAACCAACCGTCTTCCTACTTATTTCCAGGCTGACTGACACTCAATGTTCACTGCAAGATAAGAGTGTTAGTAGTATGCATGAGATGCAGATGTATATATGCATGACAAGAAAACTCGTTAGCTGTACATGTAACAATTACTGCCAAAAGGCAGGCCTTCCAACCTTATTTCTCCCACACACGTATTTCGTTGGTCAAAAGTCCATTTCCTAGGTAGGCTATGGTACTTTATTTCATCAGTAGTGGATGATAGTACCGTTGTGTATAAGCATTCTCTCCAACTATCCTAGCAAACAATAGCATCTATGATAATTGAGCCTTTATCCTTGTGCATAAATTCTGTCTTTAGGCAAACAGAGTTTCAGCATAGGCTTTAGGCTTAATGATCATAAATACTTATGGCAACATTACAGCAAGTAGAATTAGTGGGTACAACCTAGTGGAAACTTTTATGGTCATTACATGCTGGGCTTTGACCCTTTGGTTTGGCTAAGAAGGCTCCCACAAAGTTGGACTCCCATTAATCATTGCTAAGATGGTAGGAGATTGAGTGTGGGCTTCCCATTAACCGTGACTCGTTAACCATTACTAAGATGGTAAGCCAGGTAGGATTCCCAATCACTGTGAGTGGTCCACTGATAATACAATCCAAGAAACTAGTGTAGAATCATTGGATTGCATTATAAGTGGTATCGGGGTTTATAGGGACCCTAAAAATGCAGAACTACGTGCAATGCGAAAGGAGAATAGTGACCAGATTAAATAAGAAGATGGAAAATTGCTCCGAATCTTCATTCATTTTTATTTGTAAAAACTTCCCCAGTGGAGTCACATTTGTGAACAGAGCGCCCGGGACCTGCTCGTCGGTTGGTGTCCAATGGCAATGCGACAAACTCATTAGATGAATTTTATGGATTTTATGAAAATAATTGTGGAGTCACCACCCGAATTGCATCGGAATCACCTAATGATTAATAAATAGATAGATCCCTCCCATTCGTCATCACACCAGATGATTTCTAGGTTTGGAATGCATCATCCATTCTTAGGGAAATTTTCCATTTAATTAAGTAATGAGGTCATTATTTCCTACTAGTGACAAATAATATAAAGCGATAAATCACCCAGAAAGTAGGATGGAATGAATGGGCGCGCCTCATATTGTTTCTAATCGATTTTAGTCATGAATTAAGTCCATTGAAGTTAACTCTGACTGATTGAGTGCTGATTGTTGTATTAGTGTGTTACTATTTATTTTAATAATGGTTAGCCAAGTGGATTATTATCTTATTCATTTACATTCATAGCATCCACAGTCAGTTTCTAACATATTTTATATTTACTTATAGATTAATGTTAGCACATTAATTAATTTATTATTTACCCGAAATATTGGAATGGTAGTGTTATACATACACCCTTAAAGAAAGGAAATGTGAAATGAGTTTCTCCCATTTTTATTCTACTATTTACCGGATTTATTTATTATAAATGTTTGATTAACTATTTAGAATGTAATTCTAGGTGATTGCATAAATGTAAATAGGGTTAGAAATGGTACCGATCGATAGTATAATCCCAGAGGGGATTAATCTATCGACCTTGTAGCTTCAACCAATCGATCCACCATAGGTTTTTCGAGCTGATTCTTGACATGTTTATTACATGCCCTTCGAAAATAATCCAAAGAAATGATAGACATAACTTTAAGGAGTATATAGACATCCTATATATGTTAACTTAGCAAGAATTACATCTCCTCGTGAAGTGTTCAAAAAGCTATCTCAAATGTAGCACTGAAATGTCAAGGGCATTTTGGTCATGAATTTGATGGAATTAGACAAATATCAAAACATAGAAATTAAAGTAGACATATGGAACTTCAGTTAAGGCTCAAGAATTTTTAAATTTGGAGTCTGGACGGATGAGATCACTCACAAGTTAGGTCAAAATCCAGATCTCTCTTTCGGACCTTCAACTTGATGATTCGGACGAATCTTTAATCATTCAGATGAACCATTGTGATCATCCGGCCAAATCATCATCATGGCCAGCCAAAAAAAATATTTGAATCAAGTGGGACATCCAGATGAAACGTGATCATCCGGATGAATCACTGAACATCCGGACAATTCTTTGTGAACATCCGGTGAATCTGTAACTTGAAACAGCAACTTTGAAGCTTTTGTATCAACCTGTTTATGACAAATTTCACCAAATGAAATATGCACAACAACAAAAGGAAGCCTAAATAAGTTATACAAATCTAAAAATAGCCAAAGGGACTAGTTTTTGGGGTACCCTAAGTTATTGAATTAAAATCACGTTTTGATTCATGACCTGGGTTCCTAGGCTCCAAACTTTACTTCGATTGCTCCTACATCCTCCTAGCTTCGCTTAGAACTCACATGTATAGACAAAATATAAAAATAAATTAGTACTTAAAATGGGAAAAGTTACAGTAAGCTAAAAACAAAGAAAATATAAACAAAATGAGCTTATTCTAATGTATGGATGCTCCATAAATGGTAGGTTGCCCTCAGATTTGAGTAGGTTACCGCTTCGGGTAAGAATGAACTGTTGGATTAAAAGCTTCCTCGTTCGGAAACTCTACAAAAACAAGTTACAGAGAGATAAAGCTTTTGTTTAATGGAGTTTGTGTGTCTGTGTCTTCTCAATAATTGCCTCCTCCCCTTTTCTGTGTTAAAAAGTTGGGTATTTATAGAAAGGAAACGAATCTTTCAACAACTTGGCGAAGTTACAGTATGGGCATAGTGTGGGCATAGCCATAGGTCGGTGTAGGATTTGATGGCCTATTGATACATGCACCTTGCCTAAAAAATGTCTTTTCAAAGTGATGATTCGACTGCACCTTTAATGATCATCCGGCCGGATGATCAATAAAGGTCCGGTTGGATCTTTTTGGGCTCAAATGGGCTTCCATGAAATGTGGGCCAACCTACGATTTTAATGATTCGGCCGGACCATTAATGAGCCTGAAATTCATCTTTGAAAACATTTTGAAATTATTTTCAACCATTCTGCTCATTTCTACTAGAAAATGGGCAATAAAGTGGTCCAAATTAGACTATATTCATCACTGGGCTCCCGTGCCGCTTCTACGTACCCGCATCCAAAAATTCAGTGTCTACATATAATAGGACATAATTTTTTTTTCAAGTATACCACAAGTATATGGCCCCCTCTTGTCCCCCTACCTCACTCCCTGTCATGGTTCCTCTCACATTCAATTTTATTTGTTGGTACCAAAGAGTGCTTGGAATTTTTGAATTTAGACTAATTCAGATTATTGATTAGTGTTTGAATCGGCCACTACAAATCACTAGAACAAATGGAAAACAGTCATAAACTGGTTTGCTTCTGTTTTTCACTAATAACAGTTATATCTGTTGCGTCTGACACCATAAAAAGTACCGATTTTATCAGATATAGGGAGAGCATTGTTTCAGCTGGTGAAACCTTTAAATTAATTAGGATTTGTCAGCCCAAGCAGCAACTTACTTGAACTGAAGAAGATTTGTTGGCTAGGGGAGAGGATGGTGGTTGCTACGACGACTCGCAAGGAAGAAGAGGTCGTCGCTGACGAGGAAAGAGGATGAAGGAGAAGACGGCTGCTTTGTTAGCTGTGGTGGCAGCGAGTTTTAGAGGCCCTAGCAGTGGCGGTAGTGGTCTCTAGTAGTTGGTGGGGTTCACCGTTAGTGAAATTGGGGGTTGGGTGATGGCTGTCATGGCTGGAGAATATTAAGGGAGAGAGGAGAAAATAAGGGAAGGGGAGGAAAAAAACTACAAAAGTGTTACAGAAACCCTAGCTGCCAAATTATATTGACGGAAAAAAGCGCCGTCGCAAATTCGCCTAATTTTTAAAATAATTTACAGCCCAAAACTTTGCGTCAAATACTATACTTATCACAAAATTTACAACAGCCTGACCGTCGTAAATATATGTCAACCCGTCGCAAAACTTGGGTGCTAATTGAATAATATTACGTGCCATTGTCACGCCAAATTTTGCGACCAAAATTGCGACAGATATAACTATGCCGTCGCAAAATTTATTTTCTTCATAACGTAGTCACAATTTTACAATGAAGCCGTCAAAATTTTGAAAACTTTGTCCATCGCAGGTGTCCATCGTAAATTCATTGTTTTCTTGTAGTGTATAATATATAAAATTAAGAGGTAAACTAGTGTAATATGATATACTTCTGGGATAATCATACTTTACCCTTTGGATAATTAAAACAAAAGGAAAAAAAATTATAAATAGGTGGCGACTCTTAATTGGTTGGGTCCATAAATGGTACATAGAAAAGGGCAAGGGAAGAATCGGATGAATTACATGTTTTAGTTTCATTTGACTGTTATTGAAACTCATTTTTTTGAGTTTTAAATCACCATGAATTGCATGGACCATAGAATTTTTCTGCATTATATAATTTCTCTTAAACTTTAGTCTTCGTTAACCCTCATCATAGTTATCTAATTCGCTCTAACCCCTGTAGCTAGTACCGCGCATCATTACGTGTGTCCCAATTCACGGGACGTTAGAGTACCGAAAATGCTCCAATACACGTTCTGGAGCCATGAAA
>CANYLF010478553.1:0-14377 GCA_948193215.1 Bocquillonia castaneifolia | reverse complement strand
TGCATACTAAGCCGATTTTTGGAGTAGCTTATGGCACATCTATTGAGATGCTATATGGTCGAATTTTATATGGATGGAAAGCTACAGATGTCTACTTTCAAGATAAAAAACTGAAATTCAATTTGGAGCATTATTTTGGGAGTTATAGATTTTTAAGTGAATTGTGCTCAAGATTGAATGCAAAAGATTGTACAGTTAGGTCATGTTCAAAATGACGCCAAAAATTCTAGGGATGGAATTTTGACATGAAATTCTATGCGGTTGTAGCCCTTGAAGTCTAGTTTCATATGGCATTTGAATCACATCAAAAGGAGTTGTAGATTGGGAGAAATGGTTGTCGGAGTGGGTAGTGCTTGGAATATCGGAGCACCAAAATGTCTATCAATTATATCACTTTTCGGTGACAAAAATATTACCGTAACTTGTTTTCAGTTAAAAAATAACATTGTAACTTGTTAGAAGAATTTTTTAACTTTTAAAAGACAAACTGATTCAAATATTACATGTTAGTTACCTAAAAGACTTAAATGCACTTATTTATTTTGACTTATGTGCTCTAATTTTAGACAGTAAGTTAAACATATACTTTGAAAAAAATAAAATTGTATATTACTGTAACTTATTTTCAGTTAAAAAAAAAAATTGTAACTTGTTAGAATAATTTTTTAACTTTTAAAAGACAAACTGATTCAAATATTACATGTTAGTTACCTAAAAGACTTAAATGCGCTTATTTATTTTGACTTATGTGCTCTAATTTTAGACAGTAAGTTGAACATATACTTTGAAAAAAAAAATTTTACATTTTTACTATTACAGTTGATGCAGTATTCAACTTATTAATTTAATTTTTTTTTATTTTTTTAAATTACTACAATCAGTCACATAATCATTTTTTACCCGTTAAAAGTGATTTTAGAGTACTTTTAAAAAAGAATTGATATATTAGGATTTGCTACGTAATTATTGAAAGCTTGTGATATAATTGTTAAAAGTCAAAAAGTTTGGGTATTTTTCGGTAATTAGGCCTTAAATTTATGTAAATATTTTATAAGTTGATACCCACAGGTTACCCAGAACCCTATGAGTTTAGGTATGAGTAGAATTTTCTTTACCCACCAGGGGTATGAGTATGGATACGGGTACAATTTTATGATTTAGATATAGATAAATATATTATCGTACCCTACCAAACCCTACCCATTGCCATTCCTATTATTTTGGAGTGGACGTTTACATCCACTTATTGAAATTCAAAGTCATTAGCGTTTGTAAGGGTATAGTAGAAATTTTAAAGAATAAATGATGATATTAAAAGGAAAGGAAAAGCATGAAAATAGCCTATAATTTTAAAATGAAGGGAGTAATAATTTAAAATTTTCAATTAAGAATTTTAACTTAAAATTTTAAATGATTTTTTTTTTTTCTGAAAACAAAAGGCATAACTTTACTTATATAAAAAAAAAGGCATAACTTTATTCATTGATCGGTAAAAGAGAAGCAGTACAACTAGTAGTTATATATTCGCAGTTTATAACACCAGAAAAATAAAGAAAAGCCTGAGCAAATTCATGGGCCACTAAATTGCGTGCGCCATGAATATGTTAAAATAGAAGCTGAAAAATTAATTCTTCAACATACCGTTAAAGAAAAAGAATGGAATTCCATAACATTTAAAAATAATCCTATGCAATTGAAATAATATTCTTAAGGAATAGCAAAGCAGTAAATTAAATAAACGAATTGTTGTTGAGCTAATTATCCTTCAGCGATATTTACTGAAAGATTGAATGACAATTTTCCTGATTAATTAGTTAAGCCTTGAGGGTGCAAAGAGCTTGCACTGCTAATCTATTTGTACTGTTGCCAAAGTCCTTTACTCCAAAGGTTGATTCTGATACCTGTATTGAACAACTCTCTTTTCCAAGGCATGCCTGCAAAATAAGTAAGACTCATCTCAGCAACTTAAAATGTATAAAAGCAACTAATAAACCACATTCTAAAATCTGTTTCGAATCTGAGATTATAAAAAGATCATTTAATACTTCTTTTTTGATGCTTTACCTTTTGTACGGGTAACACAGTATTATTAGTAGCCTCAGAATCAGTGTTTTGGAAGGAGCCGCAAGTTCCTTGTGGGCTGCCATTGCCAATGCTTGCAAATTGGATATCTGAAATAATTCGATCAGTGGGGCATGAAAGTTGTAATGTGCTCCCTTGATTTGCTTGTCCGCATACAGTTTCAGCTGTGACAATCTTGAAAGACACATTTGAAGGGTTTCCACCTACTTCCTCGAATAAAATCAGTGTGTTTTCGGAATTCTTCATGAACGATCTTGGGACATGGTACCTGATGATTGTATGCAATATCTTGTCACAATTACATCTTTCTTTCATAATTAATGATATATCTACACTCATCGATCAACTAGCATACCATCTTTGGGAAGGATTGCCACAATTGGTCAAGCATTTTTTCTCAGTGTAACTTCCCCTGTAGACACATGAGCTACTGCACCCATTGGAGTCGGCAGTCTGAGTTGGCCAGAAGCGGCCCAGACTCTGGCCATTAATCCAGGCTTGTCCCTTGCCCATGCCCTGCAAGTCCAACACTACTGCTTCTCTTCCTGGGGGCTGGTAAAAGGTTGTCTACAGGCAGACAGATGTTGAGAATTATATTTTCATTTAACCGTTAATTAGGATTTCACTACAGGAAGAGACTGTGTCACTAGGAATAATAATTAATAATACCTTATACCAAGTCATTGCTCTTCCAACAGGCAGTCCAGCAGATTTTCTAGCTGATTTTTGGAAGATCTTTCTATGGCTTGAATTTGGATCATAGAATCGCCTTGCTTCGCCATTCAATCCGACCTGAACAGGTTCAGTTCAACATTAAAATCAGATTACGGGATTTTTTTTTTTTTTTATAGATTGGAGAATATTATAAATGATAAACTTACTTTGTAAATCCACTGATTTGATGATAAATCAGTTGTGGTGTTTCCATCAATCAGTTGAACAGGACCTCCTGCTATACCCTCAGGTCCCTCGTCAAAAAATGCACCGTAATTCTGCACAAACATCGATCAATCATGCATAAATAATTTATTTAAATTTTGAATGCTGCATATGCACAGCTGAAGCATTTTACCGTCTTTAATCATACAAATTAAATATACCTGCAATCCAACTGTAGCACTGAGCAAAGCAATGATGTTCCGTCCAGGCTTCAGCAAAACAGGTTTTTCGAATGTGAAGGAATAACCTGATTCAGAACCTACATATATATATATACATTTCCAAAATAGATTAAAAAAATTGTTTTTACCCTGAAGATTATTAAGTTGTCATATTCAGGACTTCAACAAATACCTATTAGCTCCCGATTGACATAAGCATAAAGCACTTGACCCGAAAATTTCACACGCAGAGTCACGTTCCTCGTGCCTTTTTCATTGTTGTCAACTCTGCAAAGCATTGAAAGGATGCAAATGAATAAAAAAAAAAAAAACGAAATTCCTGTAAATTAAGTGCAACAGTAAAGAAAATAATTAAATTACCTGGTGATATACCATAAGTAGTCACTACTGTCAGAAGTTGCTTTCTTTTGTTCAAGAAGCTGGCTTGTTACAAATTTACCTTTCCCACCAAGGGGGTCCTTTATATTCTCTGGTGCCCACATCCAAGAGAATTTTCCATTTTTGTCATGCTCATGTTGTTTCTTTACCATCAAAGAAGTCTGAACATTAACCTGTAGACATGGATACAAGATATTTCTTTGTTATATGTATACATATAATAAAGGGTCAACGAAAGAAAAAAAAAAATCCAATTATCTAGTCAATGTTGTTATAGTTATACGTACCTTTGCACTGTTGAAAATTTCCTTATTGCAATCTTGAAGGATTGAAACAGACCAGGCAGGCACAGTGTACTTTCCATCTCCTTGCAAGTCAATATTGGCATCTTCATCTGGTTTTGTATTGGCCAGGAAACAGAATCTTTCCTTGGTTGCATTGTTTGTGTATGTTGTCAACTAATTCACAATTAAAATTGATCAAATTAATTAATTCGTCTTAATTAAATTGAATTTGGCATATAATTATTTATGTATAGTGAACATAAAGCAATAGATCCCTATCAATCAATCATTACCTCAACCCAACCATTTAAAAATTTCGTTTTTGTAACATTGCTGTTATTGTCAGTCAGAATCTTCTCTCCCAATTTAATTGCTGCATGTAGGTCCTTGAGGTGTCCCCATTTTGGTTGATTCAAATTTCCTGTGCAAAAATTTATTAGTAGCCACAATTATAAGTTTCTTAATTATTACATTGAACTATTCTACCAGTAAAAGAAAATCGATCAATCGGTAGAAGGAAATTTGAGAATCATCAACTTATATAGATAGTAGGAGTGATTACCATATTCGTCCAATGGTGCATCATAGTCATAAGATGTTACTATTAATGGACCTCCTGAAGTACGTCCAAAGTTGGTTCCCCCATGATACTGAATTATTTACAAAAACAAACGACTTAAGAATTGTGAATTTTTAATTTTTAAGAAATAGACTCGAGAATTGATGATGGATTTTATATACCATGTAATAATTCTGCAAGATTCCACCATACTGGAAAAAACGTGCAACAGCAAAGGCTACATCTTCAGCCGTTCTATGAGGATCTTTCTCTCCCCATTTTTTAAACCTATATGGAGAGGAATGCATACTTTCAGTATAACTTTGATCCATTCAAATGAATTTTTTTTAAAAAAAATTAATATATAGTATCTACTTAAAAGAAATTGTAAAAAAATAGGTAAGAAAAAAGGAAAATTACCAGCCAGTCCAGTTTTCTGTCCACATTTTGGGACTTTTAGGATTGTTTGGCGTAAACTGATCGCAATAGAAGCCATTACAGGTGTTGATCTGTAAAGAAAGAGTTAATTAAGGTGAAAGAAGTTATGTATATATAAATTAAGAAAAAGAAGGAAGGTAATGATACCACAGATGGTGGGGCGTCAGGTTGTTGGCACATAAGCCAAGGGACACCGATATTTTGAGAGACAGCCATTTGAGCAGCCCATTTAACATATGATTTCCCTGCTTCTCCATACCCACCCATTATATTCCCATACTCATTCTCTATCTGTGCCAGTATTATTGGTCCTCCATCCGATGCAAACAGCTTTGCTTCTTTTGCTATATTCACTATTTTTGTCGTAAAATTTTGCATTTCATTCTGTACAAGATATATCAAACTCTGGTTAAACTTTGCTCTAGTAGATGATAGATTTGAATTTTAATTAAATTACCTTGTAAAGCTCATTGTCTGTCCTTAATTTAATCCCTGGAATATTGTGTAGCCATACAGGGAATCCTCTGTCAAAGAAAATGCAATAAGTGAACAATCTTGCATGATAAAAAGTATAGAAGTGTTTAACTAAGAAGAGAAGAGGTAACTGATAAAGAAGTTGTTGTTTTTACCCATAATTCCATTCAGCACAGGCATAAGGACCGATCCTAAGAATGCCATATAGTCCAGCAGCTTGAACTTGTTTGAAAAATTCAACAAAATCCAAGTTGCCACTAAAATCGTACTGCCATAACAAAACATCAAAATTAATTTATAGCTTTTTACAACGTTAAATATTTTGGTTGAAGTTATGTTGTGCAATATAAATGTAAATCACCTCACGACGGCGAGGCTCATGAGCGTTCCAGAATATATAAGTTTCAATAGCATCAAGGCCACCATCCTTTGCCTTCTGAATTAGATCTGGCCACATCTGTAATAATCAATACAGAAAAAGTTAGTTGAACATATATATATATATATATCTTTGTGCAACAAGAAAAGTCTATATATATATACCTGAGGTGTGCTGCGTGGATAGTGAATGGATCCTGATAGAATAAGTTTTCTTTGGCCATTGATGATAACGGCTTTGGCATCATATTCAACTGTATCTGCTGAACATGATGAGCTCAGTAAAGCTAATAAGCTAATTAACGTAATGACAACAATTCTATTCCAAGAACTCGACATCTCAAAATAATCTTTTTGATAATATGGTTAAGGGGATGCATGGTGTGGCTGGCTTTTATAATGGAAGAAGATGGTATCTAGATAAGATACAGCCACCCTAATTATTGGGCATACACATCATCCGAAATTGTCTAAATTTGGACTCTACTTGTCTATATCCAAACGGAAGTGTCAGTTAGTATATTTTAGTGGCTTTAATTTTCTTTTAAAGCTAGCTAAGTTGGTTAAATACACAAACTCTCTTATTATATTATTATGCATAGAATTCCAATGCATTAATTTAATTTATTTTTATTTTTTTAAAATTAGGTGAAAATATCTTATCATGAGACTAGTCTTTTAGTTTAGACCAGCTTTTACCAAATCATCCCGAAAATATATAATGGCCTTCCATTATTACCGAGCTTAAGATGTACAAATAACCTGGTTTGTTTAAATGGACAAGTTTCATCGAAATAATTTCATTTAAACTCTAACATGTGTGGACCTATAGAAATAACGTCAGAATCCAGCGAAATTCCAATTATCCTTATCTAAGTATGAAGTTGGCTATTTTCACTCACAAAAGAGCTTGAAGTTGGCTATTCTAATTACTGTTAGATTATTAGTTGGACTTCTATAGCAAAAGATATATAATGACAAGAATACATCTTGGTCCTTAATTGGGTACGTTAAGTGTTTAGTCCTTCAATATTTGCTGGAATATATTGGGAGTGAATAATAATTGTTATAGGATATATCCAACTGCTCAAATTATTAGGTTCCAACCCATCAATTTTATTCACCGTAAATATTGAAGGGATATAAGAAAATAACTTTCGATATACTAGTAACAACATTTATCATATTACTCCCCCTGTACAACAATAATAAAGTTTGCTTGTCTTACAATGATAGCCTTGTTTTATTCTCAATACATCATTAATCGCTCTGTTATCAATTATCTCTCATTTAATTTTATATAATTATCAACAAAAACTAGTATTAAATAATATATATATATATATATACTAATATTTAATATTTACTAAAAATATTATAATTATCTTTTGCTACTAATTATAAAAAAAGTATTCTTTTTTTTAATTTATTCTTAATTTATGTGAAATTAATTATAAATCTATTATTTTAAAAATGGATAATCTGATTTTTCATAATTGACATACATCTGTAGTTTGGATAAAGTTTAAGGTTTCCAAACTGGGATAACTCAAAAATTATATTTTTATCTTCCAATTTAAATTTGTTTAATTTTTCAATATACATTAATTAATCATCTATCGATTAATCTCTTTGTAATTTATAAAACCACCTCTTTTATTTAATTTTTCAATACTCATGTTAATTAATCATCTATCAATTAATCTGTTTGTAATTTATAAAAACCTCTTTTAAATGTTCCAATTTAATAGTAGTCTCGTTAGTACATTTTGTTTTAATTTTTGGGTGGAGTCAATTGGTGCTATTGCACCTCCGTCACCGCTTAAAGTAATTCGAGGCAATACTTTTTTTTTTTTTGAACTGCGAGGCAATACTTTAGACAGAAGAATATATGGTCTTTATATTTTCCAAGAAGCTGGCTATTGCTTGCATTTATATCCCATCTTTTTAGTTTAATTAGTTGTCCTGTAGTATTACTAAAAGGTCTTGCATCAATTTCTTCTTTCACATTCTCTCTTTCCTTTAACAATGATAGCTATTTTAAAACTTAAATATATGTATATAAATTTAATTTTCTCACGCTAACGTAAAAAATAGGTCTAATATGTATGGTTGGATTCACCGGAGGCTAGAAGCAAAATTGAATTAAGCTGTCCTGCTTGAACTTGATTGTCAGGAATTTTCTTTACACCACTTTCTTGTAGTATAATATTCAAAGGAAAGGGAACCATGTCTCTCACAATCTCTTAAAAAAATAGGGATAAATATATTTTGTCCCTTTAGATTTGTACAGTTTAATGATTTGGCTCCTGAGTTTTTTCACTCAACTAAAAATCCTTTCAAGTTTGCTCCGTCTAACTATTTATCCCCTCTATTTTTTTTTGTTGTTGTTGTTAATCAAAGGGTTCAATTTAATCCATGAAATTCATTTTTAACTAATATCTAAATTCTTATAAAACCACTTTTACTTTAAAAAAATCAATAAAACTATATCAAATTATTTTTAAAACTCAATAAAATTTAAATAAATTTATTAAAAATTAAAAAAAAAACTTATAAAACTTATAATAAAATGCTAAAATTATTAAAAAATAGTTATAAAATTATAAAAAAATACATATAAAATTAGTCAAATTATTAAAATTTACTTAAATTTAAAAATTATATCTAAAATATTGGAAATTATTATTAATAAATTTCTCAAAAATACTATAATTTAAAAAAAATCATCAATAAATATTAAAATTATAAAAAATTTTCAAAAATATTAAATTTTTTCATCTTTAAAAAATAAATAAAAATAATATAATTATATTTATAACAATATTTTAGATTAATTCTGTATAGTTTATGTGAAAAAAATTTAAATAAAACTTTTAGTAATTTTATGAGAATTTTTATTAATTAAATTTAATATGATAACTAATACTTTAAAAAATTTAGTTTTTATTCAATTTAATACGAGAAAAATATTTATTGCATTTTATAATTTTTTTGATTTTTTAAAAAATTAGATAATTTTAATATTTTATTAATATTTTTCGTTAAATTATAGTATTTTTTTAGAAGTTTATTACTAATAATTTCAAATATTTCAGATATAATTTTTAATATTAAGTAAATTTTGATAATTTATTATAATAATTTTAGTAATTTTATATGTATTTTTTATAATTTCATAACTAATTTTAATGATTTTAGTATTTTATTATAAATTCTATAAGATTTTTTTAAAGTTTTAATAAATTTATTTCAATTTTATTGAGTTTAAAAATAATTGTATATAAAATGTATTGACTTTTTTTTAATTGAAAGTGATTTTATAAGAATTTACTAGCTAAAAATGAAGTTCAGGGACTAAATTGAACTTTTTTCATGCAATTAAGCCCTTTGACTTGTCGACTAGCAGCAAAAAAAATAAAAAGGGTAAATTATTGGATGGAAGCGAATCTAAGGGGGTTTTTAATTGAGTGAAAATGACTCAGAGGACAATTCATTGAACTGTACAAATCTCAGAGCCAAATATATTTATCCCTAAACAATATGCACATAGTAAGTGTTTGAGTAAATCTTCTTTCAATATTTCAATATGCACATAGTAACTGATTTATTTATTTGGATAAAAAAAAGATCAGTTAGTTCAAAAGAATATGTCAACAAAGGTAAAATTTAGAGTTATGGACCAACTTTCATAAAAGTATACTTCAATTAAAATCATTCAAATAAACAAAATGCATGCAGATGATTGGAAATAACCTCAATAGTTGTAGATAGCATATGAATGAGTACTAAGTGAGTAAATTTTGTTTGAACCAAGTTTAAAAAATTTTGTTTGAACCAATTTTAAAATGACATCTGCTGGCAGTCTACAGCTATAAGTGGGAGAGTGCAAATAATATTTGCGTGTGCCAAATTGCCAATGCTTCTTCTACTTTCACATATAGAAAACAGAACACAACTTAGCAACCGCATGATATTCCATATTATTTTCTTTTTGATTAATTCATTATTTTGAACTGAGAATTATATTTGTTAGTGTCAATTCTTCATGTAGATGACATTTACATAATTACATCCAGGATTAATATAATTGAATGGTCCATCTAGTTTATTTTCCTCCTTTAAACCTTAATCAAGATATAGGCTATGGGAGTTAAAGTGGATGAACTTCATTACTACACAGGAATTTCTTAGAAGATTTCATCATGGACAATGGCTAGTAAGTCCCTAGTATTACATCACTTCATAATGAAATTAATTAATTTTTAGTAATGTGTCATCTTATCACAACAGGGCACTGCTTGTGCCAAATGCAACTCAAAGAACGGTCGAAAAAACTCTAGAAGAAGCAAATATGAAGCTGATATTGATGGAAGCTGTACTGTACATTCTAATTTAATGTTCTATACGCATGATTTCTCACTTCAAGATGCCAAATTCTAAAATTGCATTAAAATGTATGTATTCCTGATGCGGTATTACCGTCTTGGATGTATTCAATTTCAATATTTAATGTGTGTACACGGGGACGGAACCAAAACTTTAACTTAGGAGGGCCAAAATTAAAAAAAAATTTTATGTTTCTTATATTTTATATTGATTTATTTATGAAATTTTTAACCCTAAGATAGAATGACACAAAAATTTACTCTCTCTGTTCCAAATTAACTATCATTTTAAACATTTTTTTCTAAATTATTCCCTTTTTAAGAAATAAATGAGTCAATTATTAGTTTTTTTTTCCATTTTTATACTCTCAATTGCTTTACATTTAATATTGGTGAAAGTTGTGTGCATCTTTTCAAATTATGTTTTTTTTTCTTTTGAACTTTCTAATATTAATGGTTATAAGAAAAGTGTTAAGATAAAGATACCATTATTCTTTATCTTAACAAAAAGTACATCACTAATCCTTATAATTTTTTTTATAAAAGTAATAATTTTTTAATCATTTTTTAAAGAGCGTGATTTTATCTAAAATGATAGTTAATTTGGAATGGATGGAGTCATTATGAGTAAATAATTAATAAAACAAGGCTTAATGGCTTTAAGATGTATATAAAAAATATGTTATAAGGTAAATTATAAGTGAAAAGTTGTAAAAAAACTAAAATTAAATAATTAAATTTTGAGAAATATAAATGAAGGAGTAAAATGATACATAGGTAAAAAATGATACATAAATAAATTAATTTGAAAGGTCAAAGTAAAAAAAGAATGTGAGAAAAATATTTTACATAGGTATTAAAATGAATAAAAATAATTTAGGGGGCCAAAGTTTAAAATCATACAAACATAAAAGCTCAAAAAAATTTTCACACGTATTAAATTGCAAAAAAAAAAAAAGTTGAGGGGGTGGGCCAAGGCCCCCCTTAGGATAGATGTGGCTGCGTCCCTGTCAGTGTACATATTCTGCTCTTTTCCCTCTTAGGAGGCGTTTGGTTCATGGAATGGAATGGAATAACTATTCCATGGCACATCAAATAGCTATTCTTTACTTATTATAAAGAATTGCTATTGCATGAAATTGAAAAATTACAATCTTAGGGGATGAACTAATTAAAAAAAATATCAATTTTATATGGAATAACCATTTTATTTTGTAATTAATAACTTCCTAAGAATAGCGATTCCATTCCATTCCACGAACTAAAAGATGCCTTAATGTTAACAAAATAGAGTAACTTATATTTTTGATCGATACAACGAACATGTTTCCTTTCTTGTTTTATTTTAGCCTCAAGATGCTTGTGGCTTGCAGAAATTTGCTACAGTGGAATTGTGCAAGCACTACATGAAGGACTTTGGAATTAAATGCCGGATTTGATAATTCCATAATAAATATTTATGGTCCCTTTGGAACATAATTATCTATTTTATTTTCTATACACTATTAATAATTATCTATTATAGAGCATTCTAATTTTATTTCACAAGCTTGGTTTACACAATTCAGTAGAATGAAGTTTTTGTTGGAAAATAAAATAGTGGATCCCATCAATGATAATCAGTATATGATTCAATGACTCCTGCTGATTCAATGACTCGAACCAATGAGCCAATAAGGGATTATAGGTATGGAAACCAGGGTGTTAGTCCTTTAGATACGGGATCTGGCCAGATTAATCCCACCAAAGCATTAGACCCTGGTCTTGTTTATGGTGTCAACTTGACTGATTATGTTAACCTTCTCCGTGCTTTAAATTTGACTCAACAAAAAATTCAAACTATCACAAAATCATCTCATAACGATTGCTCATCCTCTTCTTCAGACCTTAACTACCCTTCTGCAATAACAGAAAAACTCAGCAAAAATATACAATCAAACTAGCGCAAGTTTCTGCATAATTTCTCCAGGATATATTATATGGGTTCTTTGTTTTTTGGGGGCATAAAAGTGTGTACTGCTAAACGACAACATACATAGCATGTATTCACTACTTATGTTTATTAGGAAATCGATGCATCCAAGTAATATACAATTTATAACAGCAGAGGATTAGAAACAGAAAAGAAATTAAAAATGGCACCGGTTGTGAAAGCGAAGTTTTCGCTCCCACGACTTCTTCACATCCACAGGAAACCAGCACCTCCTCTCCTGCCGTCGCATTTTCGCGACTCCACCAGCACCGCACAAACCGTATTTACAGCGTATTTTTTTAAAAAACGAAACATAAAAATTAAAAGAAAATAAATCAACAAACTTAATTGTAAAAAATAAAAGTGAAAGAACGTGATTGAAACACATTTTAGTTATAGTTTTGGGACATTTGGTGTAATTGACAATCACTAAAATTTGTCGTTTGCATTAACATTGCTGCCAAACAGTGTAGTAATAGCAGATTTGCTATTAATCAGAATATTTGACACCCAAGCAAAATAAGTAAGGACGAAAATGATAAACCAAAAAATGAAAATATAAGATTAATAGGAAAAAAAAAAAGCAAACATGAAATTCTTTATTAGTTGATAGTAATTAACGATATCCACATCATTTGATACCGGATATCAAAACACTCCAATCTAAGAGTAAGAGTAAGTACCGCCTAATCTATAAACTACTATAATAAAATTGTCTTAACATTTAACCTCCACAACTAGCCTGTTCAAACTATTGTTGCTACCATCTCCACAATTGGTTTTTCCAAATAATTTCTGTGAAGCTTCAATACTACAGCTCTCCTTGCCAACACAAGCCTATCAAAAAATTGAAAAAAAATAATTAGTATGTATTTAGTTAATCCAAATAAGTTCAATAAATAAGATCATTTGACTATAATACTACAAAATTAACAAATTAATCACCTTTTGGACTATTGACAATGCATCTTTTGTTGCATCTTTTGTTCCTTCACAACTTCCCTTGGCAGAAGAACCACAAGATCCCTGAGCATCACCAAAACTTGCAAATTGGACGGCTGAAATGGTTGAACCTGAGCATGATACTTCTACCACATCTCCTTCATCACCACTAGCACAAGCTAGTCCAGTTGTAATTGTTTGAAATTTTACGTTTGATGGGTTTCCACCAAACTCCTCGAATAAAACCAATGTATTATCATTTTCAAGAAAGAAAGATCGAGGAACATGATACCTATATCAGTTCAATAAAAAAATTAAACATTATTTCTCATACAATTGTAAGCAGGAAAAAAAAATTTTCAATAGTACTCACCATCTTTGACTTGGTTTTCCACAATTGCTGACACATTTGTTATTGGTATAAGCACCTCTATAGTCACATGGGTCATCGCTACATCCATCCTCATCAGCAAGAGCACTTGGCCAATATCTACCAATGCTTTTTCCATTTACCCAAGCCATTCCCTTTCCTAATCCTTGCATATCTATCACAACTGGGTCTGTTCCTAATGGAGCTTTGAAGGTAGTCTAATAAAAGTTTTAAAATGGAAATGCAAACATGTTAATTTAAATATAAGATCAATGATTAATCATAAAGTTGAAAAAATAATAGTATATATGCATATTACCTTGTACCAAATCATCATTTTATCTGTGGGAAGGTCTTCTTCTTGCCATTTATGAGCATGTTTCGAATCAGAACTATAAAGTTTATCACTGAAGCCTTTTAGTCCAACCTTGTACGACCACTTATGTTGAGATAAATCCTTAATAATAGTTTCATCACCCTTGTGTCCAATCAAGGCCATTGGACTAAGAATTCCAGCTTGAACTGTATCAAAAAATGAACCATAATTCTGTTCACAAATAAAAGGGTCATTAGTTAATAAATACGCTTAACGTCTATTTACTAGATTACGGATTATAGGTTAAGTCTATTTACTAGATTTCGGATTATAGGTTAATAAAATACCGTGAGTCCAACTGTAGCACTGAGTATGGTGATCACATTTTTTCCTTGCTTTAAAGTGACATTTTTCTCAAAAACATAGGGAGACATGCCATGTTGAGACCATTGAGAATCTACATAATAACATGAAAAATGACATTACTAGATGAAGCCAAAAGAAATTATAATTAATCTTAGAATTAATTAATTCTTACCAAGATATTCTCCATTGACATATGCATGAAGAATTTGACCGCTCCCATTAATTCTAAGGGACATATCTTTATATTTCCAAATTAAATCATCTTTCTTGAGGTCCACACTGTCATTAGTATTAATGAATTAGTTAACA
>CANYLF010478496.1:0-17961 GCA_948193215.1 Bocquillonia castaneifolia | reverse complement strand
CATGACATGTTGCTAATATTTACCTTCCACATCCAAATCCATGCCTGAAGAGTGTCATTCAATTCGTCAGTTCAAATTAATAGGAAAATACGTACCATTCGCTCAAGTGGCCTGCAAGAAGAAAAGGGTACTGTCCTTCTGTCTGTGATAGTAATTGTTAATTAATAAGCACTTGTAATTGAAAGTCGTTTCTATTAGTATTAGTAAAGTATGATCAGTTTGAGTTGCGATGCTGCACCAGCTGTTGGTTCAAGTCTGAATGAGTTGGTTCTTAGAGCTCGGCTAGTTCCTAGCTATTATACTTTTTTAATTTTATAATTTTAATCAAATATACTATTTTAAATTATATTACATTAATTAATATTAATATAATAAGATCAAACTTAGTAATATGAGATAATATAATTATTATAAATATACTAGTTTTTTATAATTATTGTTATCCCGGGTATCCGGAGCCCCATTTGGAGTCTCAATTAATCCCGGTCCCATTTGGAGTTCTGATTAATCCCGGTCGAGTGAGTTCCATTTAGAAGTACATTCTCCCTATGCGGAGTTAAGGATCAAACTCTCGACCTCCAGGCGTAAAGTCTGCAATCCCAAGTAGTTTTATCACTTGAACCATGACTCATGGATAAATATGCGTTAATATAATCAAAATTCGACTATTAACTATTAACGTATATTTATAATATATAATTATGTTTTTATAAATTTTAATAATACATTAATAGTATGTTAATATATTACTTATATTAACATAATTATTTAAAATAAATATGATTTCTAATAAATATAATTTTTTATTAATATAACAATTTCATGTAATTATTCATTAAAAAGTGAAATAATAATAAATAATCAAAATTTATGTTGATATTTTATTTTATAAATGTTTCGTATGTTGTTTATAAATCAAAGCAAGGTAACATAAGTCCACTATTTTGTAACACCATATCATATATATAAGGTAATTTTCATTTTTGTGTCAATTAGATCACATATTTTATTATTTAAGACCAAACAAGTTCAAAATATTATTTACATTCTTTAAATCTCTTTAAAAAAATCATTTTAATGAATCTTTGCCTAATTTTAGCAATTTACAAAAGGTATAAATTTAAATTTTTAAAAATTTAAAGTGTCATTTTGATGTATTTTATATCTTTATGAATTTTTTAATTTTATTCATTGAAATAAAAATAACAATTTATTAGTCAAAATGTTTTTAAAACAATTTAAAATTAAAAATATATTTTTTGTAACTTACATACAAAAACTCAAATAAAAATTTATTACAGTGAATTTTTTAAAAGAGAAATTTAAAGAGTATAAATAATATTTTAAACTTATTTGATTTTAAATTACAAATTATGTAATCTAGTGGATTTTATATAAGAGAGATTTAAAGAGTATAAATAATATTTTAAACTTATTTAATTTTAAATTACAAATTATGTAATCTAGTGGATTTTATATAGTCCGTGTCACAAAATAGTATACTTATACTTATGTAGGCTTGGTCTATAAATAAATGTTTTCTCTTTCCTTTAAAAAAAAAAATAGATATCATGCAATCCAATTCCTTTTAGCATAGTTATAGGAGAAACAGTTTTGTGAACTTAACCAGTTATATCAGAATTGTTTATAATCATATAACAAATAATAATTTAAAGATTTTTTTTATCAAAAGTTCTGTTTAATCAACTTTTTCAACAAATTTACCAGAATTGCTTTTTGTTTTTTTTTTTAAAAAAAAAAGAAGAAAAGTTAGCTTAACAAATAAAAATTGGACTATTTTAAACTAAACGCGTTCAAATTATGTATTATAATTCAAACTCATTTTTTTAAAAAAGATATATTAAATTAAGAAAAATACTACACATATTAAGTGAATTTTAGTCTACATTTTATGTGTTTTTATATTTTTTTATAAACCGGATGCTTTTGTTTAAAAGAAATCAACAGAATGCCGCACGTATAATAACTTCCGTTGTAGTCTAGTCGGTTAGGATATTCGGCTCTCACCCGAAAGACCCGGGTTCGATTCCCGGCAACGGAACTTTTAATTTTTATTCTTTATTTTTGAGTTTTTTTTTAAGAGTTTTGTTTTCGGTTTCAAGTTTTATCATAAACCACATTATTTGAAAATATAAAACGGCATGCCGCAGCCTCCAATTCCACTTCGACCACTCTCTTTACAGACACTGAGCAGTCTTCTTTTTTCCCCAAAATTAGGTTTCACAGTAAGTTTAATTCTCTTCTTCTTTCTCCTTTAATTCCGTTCAATTATATAATTAATTTAATTTTAATTTTACAAAATTTTATAAGTACTGTTTAATACGGTTGGGTGATCTTTGTTTTTGATTTTGAGTTGTAATTTTGCATCTTTTTCAACCAAATTAAGTTTTATGTAATTATATTGTTTTATGTGTTAATACATCTAATTACCATTTCTGGGTTTTTTTTTTTTGAATTTTACAGAGAAATCTTTGTCTAGTTTTTTTATCTTTAATTTAGCAATGGCTTCTAGTGATGAGGATAAGGAAGGGTCTGTTAGTATTTCATCTGTTTTTATTGATTCACTGAAGTCCAATAATAACAATGGAGATGTACTTTCACCTGAAGAAATTGAATGGGTTGATTCTTGCCTCGTTAAAGACCCTGATTCTGATTGGACTTCCATGAAAGATGCCCTTGTTGAAATTCTTGGTTTGCAACCTCACTCTAATGATGATGTTAAGGCAATCTCCAATGGAACTGATGTTGATATGATTATGACCCCGTCCGCTCGCCCTTGGGTTGTTAAGTCCTCGGAGACGATTAATAACGATGGTGACGATTTTACTGCAACTGATGTTGATATGACATCGTTCTCTCGGGCGAGTAATAACGAGAATGTTGTTGATTATGATGGTGATGATTCTATGCTTGTTAGTAAAGATAGCAATGGAAGCAGCGAGGATCGTTTTGCGGTCGAGGAGGATACTGGCATTTCATTGCCTGAACATTTTCAGGAAGATGTCTCAGAAAGTTCTCTCAAAAATGTTTTTCTACCGCATTACAGGGAGGACTATCAGAGCGCGTCTGGATCGGGTGATTCTGGAATACTTGATGTTGGTTCTTGGATGTATGAGACAGAGCGGTCGTCGATTCAGGATCATGATATATTTAAGGTCTGGGATTTAGGTACTCAATCCGATGAAGATGAAGACTATGAGCTTGTTAAACAGTTGAAAAAAGCCCTTTCAGAAAGTTCAGCTGAAGCGCTAGCAGCACCACAAGCAACTGATGATTCAAGAGCATGGAAAGATTTGAAAGTTGAATCAATTGATGATTTAATTGCTGGCATTTCAAACTTGTCTTTGAATCAGGTTCTAAAGTAGAATAGATAGCTTGTTCAAATTTCAGATTCTAACTATTAATGAATTGAAGTTTATTAATAGTGTGTTGCTTAGGATATGAAATTAATGGGACCAATATGCCATAAATGGCACTCTGCAAATGTGAAAGTGGAAATGGTAGATTGATGCAGCACAATTGCCCCACCTCTGGACCAAAACCAACCGTAGGTTTGGCTAAATTTTCTTACAAATACCAACTCTGTATTTATGATTTTAGATAGAGCACATCTCATATGGATGTTACTTGAGCAGTATAAATTAAATTTTGATTTCTCTGTTCTTTTTTACTTAAGCACATTTAAACTGAGGAAATTCCTTTCTAAAACTGAATCCCAAGCCCCGCAACTTTAAAACATTAAATCAAGAAATGAAGTTCTAATTTGTGCAACAAGGTATCATGATTGTATGCAGCTCGGCATCTACCATTCAAACCTGAGATTTAGTGGGATCCCAGAATGGACCGACTCGATGATACAGTTGGACCCACAAAAGTCCACGTTGCAGTTGATATTTTAGAGCCACCCACGTGGAGCAGCTGATGCCGTTGACATGGATGCAAAGACCATCAAAATCCAGCGAGTAAACCATGGCCATTGATCAAATGGAGCTAAAAAACAAAGGCAATCAGCTAGGAGCCTCATATTAACTTTTCCAGAGGAATCTTGTAAAAACACACACTTATTTTGGACTCAGTACTTATAGTGAATAGGATGCATTTGTCTAATACTTGATAAAAAAAAAAAAAAAATCTAACCAATTTATGATTCTAATTTCGATTTATTTACAAGGTGTGAATAAAACCATCTATATCAGCCACTGATACCTCCATGTTCAAGTCTGTCATGCTATCATCCACATGGCGAACGGGCATTGGACGAAGCACGACAGCCTCAAATGCGACATCTTATGATAACACACGAGCTAAATATAAATACACAGCGAGTACATATACGTGTGGTAAAGAGGCAATAACTTAGTGAGGAGGAGATAAGATTATAGTCTTGTTTTAAGGCTTGTACATTCTTTATAGTTTAGCCTCTCAACTCAAGCCAAAAAAAACAAAACAAAAAAATGGCCTCGGCTTCACTCCTCAAGTCATCACCAGTTCTTGACAAGTCCGAGTTCGTCAAGGGTCAGTCCCTTCGCCAACCATCGGCCGCCATTGTCCGGTGCCAACCCAACTCCTCCGGTCTAACAATCCGTGCTAGCTCCTATGCCGATGAGCTTGTCAAGACTGCGGTATGTGAACCATTTTTCTACACTTTTTATACACCAATTGCTTGTAGTAACTTGATGAATAGCAAATTTGATTTGTTGGGTTGATGTAGAAAACTATTGCATCTCCTGGACGTGGTATTTTGGCTATGGATGAGTCTAATGCTACCTGTGGAAAACGTCTTGCATCCATTGGACTAGAGAACACTGAAGCTAACCGCCAGGCTTACCGTACTCTTCTTGTCTCAGCACCAGGGCTCGGCCAGTACATTTCTGGTGCTATTCTCTTTGAGGAAACTCTCTACCAATCCACCACTGAAGGCAAGAAGATGGTTGATGTTCTTACCCAGCAAAACATTGTCCCTGGTATCAAAGTTGACAAGGTATAATAATAAGCTCGATCCCTAATAGTGTACAAAATATATACTTGTTGATATTAAAGCATTGTTAAATGTTATTCTGTTTTTAGATACCATATTAATTACTTATTAAAGAGGATTATTTATTGACATTTAAGCTTGATCAATGAGAACAATAACAGGGTTTGGTGCCTCTACCTGGTTCCAACAATGAATCATGGTGCCAAGGTCTTGATGGTCTTGCTTCCCGCTCAGCTGCTTACTACCAGCAGGGTGCTCGTTTTGCCAAATGGTACAATATCTCTGCTTCTCTAATTGTATGTTAATATTGACATTAATTAGTTTTATAAAATACCAATTGACACAAATTTTACTTTGATTAATAGGCGTACTGTTGTGAGCATCCCCAATGGCCCATCTGCTCTCGCAGTGAAGGAAGCTGCCTGGGGTCTCGCTCGCTATGCTGCTATTTCTCAGGTATATTACTGTAAAACCTCTATATAGTCATATCATTAGGACAATATAATTTTAACTTAATACATGTTTATTTATAACTGACCGATGTAAGTTAGGACTAAGAAATTTTTATTTATATATATGTTACTGCAAGAAATAATGCTGCTAAATTTTAATATGATGTTTGCTCCTAATGTAAGTTATGAATTATATGCAACAGCTAAAATTTGAAATGTAATTTTTGTAGGACAATGGATTGGTCCCAATTGTGGAGCCAGAAATCTTGCTTGATGGTGAACATGGAATTGACAGGACATTTGAAGTAGCACAGAAAGTGTGGGCTGAGGTTTTCTTCTACTTGGCTGAGAACAATGTTATGTTTGAAGGTATCCTTCTGAAGCCAAGCATGGTTACTCCTGGTGCTGAATGCAAGGACAGAGCTACACCTGAGCAGGTTGCTGAATACACCCTCTCCCTCCTCAAGAGGAGAATCCCACCGTCTGTCCCCGGAATCATGGCAAGTTCCTTAATTCTCCTATCATTTTTACAGTCTGATCAAACATTATTATTACTATTATTATCAATCTCTAAGAACATTTTGTTTTTGAACAGTTTTTGTCTGGTGGGCAATCTGAAGTTGAGGCAACTCTTAACTTGAATGCCATGAACCAGTCTCCAAGCCCATGGCATGTATCCTTCTCATATGCCAGGGCTCTGCAGAACACTTGCCTGAAGAAGTGGGGTGGCGGGCCTGAGAATGTTAAGGAGGCTCAGGAAGCACTGCTCATTCGCGCCAAGGCTAACTCGCTGGCTCAGCTTGGCAAGTACACCGGTGAGGGAGAATCAGAAGAGGCCAAAAAAGAATTGTTCGTCAAGGGCTACACCTACTAAGTTATGTTTGGATTGATCAGAAAATGTTATAGAACGGAAGGAAAAAAGAGAGATCAAAATGCAAGAATGAATTAATTAGTTTCCCTCTCTGTGTGTTAAAGATTGCATTATAGCCATGGAGACTATTTTTGTTTTTTGTTACATGTACTTTTTAGCCACTTAATAAACCTGTTGCTGATGAGATTAGTTAGTGTGTATTTAATTTGATGCAATCTATACTAAAATGCTTCTCTTTTGTATTTCAATATTTGGCACCGTACTTTCATGAACACAAGCAGAAATTTTTAGGTATACTCAGTTTACAAGTTTAGCAGCAAGAGCAGCATCATGCTTCGAACTAGCAATATATATGTCTACATGAATAAAATCAGGTTCAACAGAATACGCCATTACTGCTAAATCGGCAACAACCAAAGCACAACGTGAAGAAAAAGACATAATCCCTGAAACAAACTTCGAATAGAGCAATGATGAAAAACATGATCAAGTAGGTAAAAAAAATGTATTAGTATGAATATGAATGAATGGAAGATATGATGGAATATGAAGCTATCTGCTACCTGTTTCAAAGAGACAGACATTATGGGACAGGAAAGCAAGTTCCAAAAATGGAACATAACAAGAATGGGGCCATTGTTGATCTCATCGAAGCATTGGCCTCCACTACTTGGTTAAAGATTGCAAAAGGCAGTTGCAGTAGACACCTTAACTAACTGATAGCATCTCAACAATGAGATAAGACGAAGTTTAAATTTTGTTGGAATTTACATGGAGAGTTATGCCAAGGGTCTCTTTATTGTTGTAAATATTGGCAATAAAAAAACGAAATGAAATGAAACATACAAAATTGTTGTTAACTAAAGAAATAGTGGAAGTTTTTGCTTGCTTAAAAGTGCCATTTGATACAGATGATGAATATGCGGAAGACATTGCTCTGTGTTTAGATCATTGGTATCAGTTACCGGTTAATGAATCTCCCAACATTGGAGTCATTTTCTGTGTCTTTCTTTATAGTATAAAAAAAATTAGAGGGGAAAATTTATAAAATTTATAAATTTATGTCAAATTTATCCTTTGGTCTAAAAACTTTCATCATAAAGTTTTGAGGTAAAGAATTCTGTAAACTTCATCAATTTAGCATAAACTTTTCCATTTTAAATTATAAGGTGGTATTTTATAGATAAACCCATAAATCCTTAATGAAAACACAAGCCATCAATACCAAACGAGATAAGTGCATCTCTTTTTTTTTTTTTTTTTTTTAAAAGAGAAGGTTTACCATTTCTTGGGTATGTCTCTGTTAACTCCGAAGCAAAAATGTTATTTATAGTTAAAAATATATATGTATTAATAAATTCTTTAAAAAAAAAAACCTGCTCTGTCTAGCGAATCACAGCCACCACTTCATTGAATATAAACGTGAGGACCAGTATGCAGTGGAGTGTTCAACTAGAATCTGGACCAAATGCCAACAGTTTTTTGTTTTGTTTTCTCTCAAACACAAACTACGTGCTTTAGATATACAGGCATGAATTCTCCCCCACCTAACCAATTTTCACAAGGAATGAAAGCCTAACCAATTTCCACAGAAAATGCAAGTGTAAGCAGTAGGTTATGGTCCTCAATTTGTCACCAGGCCTCCAACAATATCTGCAGCACCACAACTTAAAAGAACGCAAAGGGTCCGCATATTCTTAGACGGCTGAAGCCCTTCCGGCAAAGCACCTAACAAACATCAACAATCATATTCATGTGTATATACAACCAACCAATGTCAAATAATCATAAATGTATGCAGAGAACTAGTGATTAGATCCGTAAACAATAGTTCAATATATTTAGTGCATCATCAGTATGCAATAGTATGCTAATGCATTTCATTTAACAGGATTATCACCAGTAATCCATATTATAACAATACTATGACACCATTTTATAATTCAATAAAAGGCCCCAGTTAGATCGAGATTTGAACTGCTATAATAAGGCATGGACATAGTTGGCCTATTTCTGCTTTTCAAAATTTCATTAACCTACAACAGACTCATTGAATTCACTTTATACAGAGCATCTTGAAAGACACCGACTACCACCTTCATTCCATATGCCGGCTTTGATTCCCTCCAGAGAGACAGATTCATGGTTGAAGGCCTAATAGGTAAAGTCACCTTCCTTAACAATGACAAAGCAGACCATCTATGCAAATGTTCACAGAACAAGTCGAATACTGTTCTCTTTATAGCAGTTTCAAAAATCCATTTATGAATTTAATTAACTCATAAGAATAACCACTTAAGACAAGCTGAAACCCAGAGGTGATCTTCAGGTTCAATTGCAAAGATAAGCATATTCACATGGAATTAACTCTAGATACAACCTGAATTAAGAAAGGATGCACACCGGGGAAGAAAAAAAAAGAGAGAAAGAAAAGATTTTTACATCTCATCTGTCAGGCTGTCATCCAAATAATGGTTGCCTGCAATCTTATCTGGTTGTCAGCCATACTCATGGAACAACTCTTAAGTCATTGTAAACAAACAGGCATATTTTATCTAATCCAGCATATCTGAAGAAGTACCAAGAAATGATGGTATCAATTCTGTGACTGTATAACATAACATGCAATAAATTCTGACCTTGCATTTTGAGCCACCAACACACCGTACACACTTGTAATTGTAACAATTTCTCTTTTCAAGTACAAGAATCTTCTGAAGGTAAAATTCAGAAATCCAACCCATAGGCACATTCAGCAATTTGTTTTAATTGCATGAAGTTGCTCTTTTCTAAGGATTGAAAACATACATGCTATGCTTGCAAATCACAGTGATCACAGCCAAAACGCCAGTTAGGAAAACATGAGCCATGCATGCTCTGGAGAAAACAGCTACCTTAACATGCTAATTGAATTGTTCCATTATCTAAGATGATAAGAATTACCCTCAGTTCACATACTCTCCATCCTTGCTTACATTATAGAACCATTTGCAGTCCAAAAGGTATCCAGCAATTCAGATACGGCAAAGGGAAATTAGCAGTAGTTCAAATGACCAAGGAATTTAAAACCTTGCATGCTCTTTCAATTTTATCCAATTCTTTTACTTTTTTGCAATTTTAGCCTAACCTATGACATTAATAACAATTTTAGCCAATTTAATAAGGGATACCAAAAATGTGCCACTGAACCTTTGCCAACAAAAAAAAATCTTTAATCTAGATATAAGTATTTCACTTCTGCTTTTCTTTAAACCAATACTAATACGAATTATTTTGTATTGATTAAGAAATAAACAAAACTTCAGTTTTATAATAAAAGGAATAAATTAAAAAAAAATAATGCTTTTCACTACAAACAATAAAAAATTTCATCCGCATATTAAAGTAGCCATGTCGATGTTTCAGATATATTCTATTTCTCATTCACTAAGTTTGAAATCAAAAAACCTAAAAATTTTGGATTAAGCCTAATAAAGAATATTGCAAAATGTCAACTCAGCTCAAATTCTACACCTATGACACTTCTAAACAAGGAAACTCTCGGTAATATATCAGATTAAGAACAAATTTACAATTAGTTCTCTTGAGATAATTCGAGAAAACATTATTCTTTGCAAGTGCCATAAAAAGCTGAAGAAAAATGAGAGGGAATTGGTGCATTAAGCATAAAACAAACAGTAGAACCATAACGTTAGGAATAAAGTCTTACTTGACCACAAATTTGTGAATTATGAGTTGTATCCTAACTTAAATCCTTCTCATTGCCCAAACCTATATTTTAACTCTAATAATGGAGAAAGATAAATATCTGAAGCAATTGTGAATTATGTGACTTTTACCTTGCTTACTTTTCAGGCTCTCTTTTGAAGGATCCAACAGGGACAACACTTGCAGGTTCATGATTACTACCACTCACAACATCCATACCTTGTTCCTGGGAAAAAAAAAGGGCATTTAGTTTAGTTCTATTCTACAACTAAAGCTTGAAAGACAGCCATGTATGTTAAGAAATACAAGCAAAGATATAGAGAGAGTCAATGGAAAAGAAAATACCTGGTTAGTTGAGTTTTGCCCATGTATCCGCTGAGGTCTCGCATTAAGATCAATCAATTTATTGTCAATCTTGCCATCAACATCAGTGTAACTCTCCACCATAGGAACAGGAGATGTTCTTTGATTTTGATTATTTTCTCTCAACGTGAGTTTAGGCGGCTGATTTTGTTCCCGTCTAACTTCATTTTGATCAAGAGCTTGCTGACCTAGTTCAGATTTATCCCCTGGAAACTAAAGAAGAAAAAATCAAAGGGAAGCAAATCAATTTAAGTAACCACCTTTCCAGAAAAGATAAAAAGTCAAGCTCTACAGCCCATATACACAAACCTCAACTCTCTGCCTCAATAAGAGATATCTCCCATGTGTTCTTTTACCACCAACATGTACAATCATATCGCATTGCAGACAGAGAGAACTGCCATCTATCTCGCAGTAAAAGAAAGCTACATGTATGTTGCAAGGGGAGTGAAAAGCCTCAAAGTTGATTACAGGAGTTCAAAATCCATAACCTTGCAAAAGCAAAACTAATAAATGTTACAGAAAAAAAAAAAGCATATACCAGGTGCATTTTCACAGATGTCACAACGAGGAACATCACTAGGATCAGCAAGGCCAACTCGTACATGCCGACTAGCGAGCTTGTTACACAAATGGACCTGGAAATCAAACCAATGAGATACAGCAGAAGAAATTTTACTATAAAGTGAAAGGAAAGTTATAGAAACATGAAAAACAGACAACAGTTATCGTTAAGTGATACAGCGCTTATTAACATCATGCACAAGTATGAGTACTTAGCTTTAAAATAAACTGCTCACAAGCCTAATTAAATGGACATTCTCATGTTTGAGAAAGCACACACACACAGGCCAATACGATGAGTACTAAGCACCACATGATCTCACTCTTGATCATTTCCAACTACTTAACCATGATGCTTCATCACTTATTATGAATAAGACCACTAAATTCACTAAGTTTTACGTTGAAAAATTATCAAAGTAAAGAAAAGTTAAAAAAAAAAAGTAAATGAAGCAATATTGAACAACTCTCTTATAATTAATATGTATGGTGAACAAAAAATTCATTAACTATTAGAAATATTAATTTATTAAATTTATATTAATTAAATATCAATATATATTTAAAGAAACATACATACATTGACTTCAAAACATTTACACATCAATAAACACAAAATAAAACGTTAAGATTTGTTGTTCTTGTGATATGCTCTTCAATAATTAATAATTATAAAACATTTTTAAAAAAATAATTTATTAGCTATCAAACATAGAATTATTAATTTATTGAATATTGATTAAAAAAGGTCGATTTTATTTATATATATACAATATTGATTAAAAAAGGTTGATTATATATATACACAAACACATCAATATCTCTTAATGAAGTTACTTGATATGCATGTATAGTTTATGTAGAAAATAATGAAAAGTTCAAAAACAATAATTAGACACCAAAAAATACAATGAACAACTAATTAATTAGCACCTCAAATAGTTCAAATTTGATGAACAATTCTACTGGTGAAAAATTAAACATATATATAATGAATTCAAAATTTAAACATAAAAATATAAAAATGATAATAATAAATGAAAAAGAAAATTTTTAAAAAAATTACCTTGTCGTCACAAGAGCGACAGAGAGCGGCTTCATCAGCAGCACAGAAAAGGATCGCAGCTGCACTTTCACAGACATCGCACAGTGTTCTCATTTTTTTAATTTGATTTTCTTTATTTTAAGTGAATTCTTCTTTATCAGTTAACAACACTCTTTTCTTCTCTTTAACGCCATTTACATGGACTGAAATTTTGTATTTATTTTTAAAAAAAAATTAGAAATATTTATTTATATGTATGTAATTATTATAATTGATTATTTAGTTTCAGAGTGTGTGAAAAAAAAAACAGAGGTTTAAGAAGAGAAGACCGGAGAGGAAGACAAAATGGATGTGTTTTGAGTCTCAAAAACATAAAGTAAAAAGGATAAAAGAAAAAAAGAAGAAGAAGAAGAATAGTTTCTGCAAACGCTTCTTTGAAAGTCGCTGCTCTCGCTCTTCTTTTCACTACTCGCTTTTTCTCCTTGACACGTTCATTCCTTTTTTTTTATTTTTATATTCTATTACTGGTAGCACTGTTTTAAAAACCGGACCGGCCGGTCAGACCGGTTGAACCGTGAACCAATAACTGGTCCAATTCGGGCAACCTTAAAAACATGATTTGATGGTTGAACCAGATGTTGACCGGTTAAACCGATCTATATTTAAAAAAATTTCAAAAAATCAAAAAAAATTAAAAATTACCTTATATTTTTAACATGTTGAATCAAGGGTTAAACTGATCCGACCGGTTGAACTTTAAACCAATGGCTTAATCAGTTCGACCACTAATTCGGTTTTTAAAACACTAACTGCTAGTACTAAATATACAAATATGGTATATAGTTAATTACCTAACTAATTAACTATAATAATTACCCCTATCAAAAAAATAACTATAATAATTATCCTTTTCAAAACAAATTTGCATCTTTACTACCTACATTCTTAAAGCATTTTAATATTAATTCTCAAAAAACAATATATTAATTTTTGTCTGATTTGCATCTAGGAAATACTAACCGTTAAGTAAATTATTGAATTTCAAATATATATATATATATATATATATAATGATCTGCTGTTAAAAATATTCGAACGTCCTCAATAATTTTTCTAAAATCTTTGTTGCATTACATTATAGACAATTCAACTCTCTATTTTAATTTTTTAGGTGGTTGTCAGGTCCCATTTTACGGTTGTCAGGTCTTTGACCACTGGAATATCTCATACCTTATTTAACGGTTACCTAGATTAATCTCCGTCTGAGAAAAGCCCCACATGGAGTAACCCTCTCCCAACACAGTCCTGGATCAAACCCTCGACCCTGAGCACATATACTCACAAGTTTATTGGTGTTAAACCAACTGAACCACGCTGCGTTGTTAGCTCTCCATTTAATTTAACTGTACGTATTTCAATAATGTTTTATTTTCACTTCATATTTTATTAAATAATTCATATACGTGAGTTTTTAGTTAATTTATGAATATGTTCAATTATTCAAAAAATGTGCATGTCCTTACTATAACATGAATAATTATTAAAAAAAATTAGAACATTATGAATAATTATTTAAAAAATAACCACAAATTAAATAGCGTCTCTCTAAATTTAAACCGGTATTATTCACCTTTTAAAGAGATAGAAAATACGTTAAAGTTAAAAGTATTGACTGTATTGTTTAAACATTCTTCCTAGGCAGAGATAAGTAGTAGATTTAAGGATTTCAAATTTTGAGTTCTCTTTCCACAATTAAAGAGTTTGTTTGATACATAAATGTTTTAAAAATTATAAATTCTACATCTTAATATATAATTATTAAAATATACAATTAAAATTATAAACAAATACTTATCCAAAAAAATAAAATCATAAATAAATTTTAAAATATTTATTTAACCATATATAAGGGTATAATAGTCAATAATATTATAAACCAACTAAAAGGTATGAAGGTAAAATAATGAGATTTTAATTTATTAATGATAATTTAATAATAATTTAAATTTATATAAACTACTTTATCAAATAATATTAAAAGACCAATCACTTATAATTTCAGTAGAAATTTTAAGTTAAAAGTTTTGACTTATCATTCTAAAGTGGTTTTTGACTTAATTGATTAAGTTAAGTTGACATTAAATTGCATTATCAAAAATGACTTTAAAAGAAATAAGTGTCGAAAATTTAATTTAAGTAATAAGTCAGATTATTAAACACCTCAAGACATAGGTCTAAACATAATCTTATATTTAGCATACAAAGTATTATATAATTAATATTATGATTTAATTAAACCTAGTCTTAATCTTTGTCACTATAATCAAGTTTAAATGAAAAGAACTCTAAGGATAAGTGTTATGAAAGCGAGGAGATGTGAATTTAAAGGGAAGAAAAAGGATGGGAAGGGATGAAATAATTTATTTTGTTTGGAAAAAAATTTAATAAAGGGAAGGGAAAGGAAGTTTGTTTTAATGACATATACTATCTTAATATTTATATTTTTAAAAATAAATTAATAAGGATAAAAATGGTAAATAAAAAAATAAATGAGCTATGAGAGGGGTGAACTTTTTCACCCCAACTTGGGGTAATGAATCTCACCATACATAAGAGGAATGTAGGAGAATAATTCCCCTTCCATTCCTTTCCCCTTCTTAAAAATTATTTTATCAAAACATTCACATTTCCCTTTCCTTTCCTTCATTTAACTCTCATATGTACATAGCATAGAAGGAGCTAAATAAGTAATTTTCTAGACTCCCCGTAACAAAATGGTTGAGATATTTATATTCAACCTGAGAATGTTCGGTCAAAACCCTTCCACATACATACATACACACACACACACACACATATATATATATATATAGAGTAATCTTTTAGACATGTCCTTGGTCTTTTTGGCCGACCTATGAATAATATCACATAATTTTACATGTGACAAAGTATATATTAATTTAAATTTTTACATGATAGAAAATTTTATTTAAATGTTTAAATATTTAACCGACATAAAATTATTTTAGCTTGACTATGGTTTGGTTTCTCAAGATGTGAGCCCGTTAATACACATATACCTTTTTTTCCTGTTTAGTGATTCTATGCTACATAAATCCAATTTAACTGAAATTTGATATGATAAGTTTACTAAATAATTTTTAAGAAAACTGTATAAAATATTTAAATGAAAAATGATTTTGATTAAAAGATAATAATGATTTCAAGAATGCATCAAAAACTTTGTTTTTTTAATTACTATTAAAGAATATGCTTTTTTATGGTTACTTAATTGACAAGTAATCATATGAAAAATATTAAAAAAATCATAGAAAAATTAAGATTTTTTTTTTGTGTAAATTAGTTTCAATTTTCTTTGTAAGTTATAAATATTCACTTTTATTAAACAAATATTATTTTTCTTATTTTAATATGTCCTTTTTTTAAAAAATGAGTTAATTTACTTGATGAAGAAATGCATCAATTGTGAGAGTGTGTGCGCGTATATATTTATAAATTTTTAATATTTTTAAAGATAGTATTTTTTATATGGGGGAAGGGATTTGGATCTGTGGCTCGAATGGTTCAATACACACATCTGCACAGGAAAATAAATGGTTACTATTTTAAAACAAAGCAATCATACATCACCACAGAAAAATAATTTTAATCTCCATATTAATACTAAAGCGGGAAAAACAGAAGAAAAAACAAATGAAGGGGTGGAGGTGGCGACTGAGGGTTGATGAGTGTAGGGTAGAGTAGAGTTTGTTATAGATGAGTTGTTGATGTTGGTGATCTGTTCCATTGTTTCTAATGGTGAATGGAAATTGATATCCAGTCCCACTCTCTATCCTATGCTGTGAAAACCACGTGCAGCTCTGATGCCACAAACCCGCATGACGCTGTTTGAGAGTGGGCTCCACTCGTGAAATAAGAATGTTTTGGAATCTAAGCAAAATATATAAAACAAAACAAAATTAGCGGTATTTTATGTTTTCTCACTTTTCGAGTGGCCAGTGGGGTCAACCTTCGCCGCTCTTTGTTCTTTTATATCCCGTAAAAAGCAGGGCAGTGGGAGCCCTCGGTTGCGGTTGCACTAACCAAACCGTTTGTAGAATTTTAGAACCCCAATCGTTTATATAAGTGAACCATTGTCCGGTTAACTATTTTATCGGTCGGTTTGATTTTTCATCATGCATTTTTATTATTATTCTACATATAAAACTATGTATATAGTCATTAATTTGTATGTTATTATTTTACATATAGTAATTATATAATATATTAAAGATTAAATACAAATTTGTAACGAATAATAATTAAGAGGTAATTACATTGTCTTAAATTTTACTCTAATATAATAAATGCTCATTCATATTTAAAAATAAACATTTTTTGCATGCATTGTATTTTTATAATACTAAATACTCATTTCGGTATATTTTTATTATTTTTATTACGAAAAGTAAAGACTCATAAAATTGATAATAAAATATGATACTATAATATGACAAAAATATTAAATTAATGTACGTATATACAGTGGCGGACCTAGGATTTTTTGTTAGGGGGCAACAAAAATTTTACAAGTCAACATGAATTTTTTTTTAAAAAATTTCAAGAAAATCACTACAAAAAAATTCCGGATTAGAAAGGGATTTTAGAAACGAACTAAATCTCTTTCTAATTTAGAAACGAATTTTGAAACATTAGAAACGGATTTAGAGAGGGGACTGATTTTTTACCGCTTTAGAAACGGATTTTAAATCCGTTTCTAATTTTTGGCGGGTATTCCCGCCAAAAATTTAGAAACGGATATTATAAAATTAGAAACGGATTCAAAATTCCGTTTCTAAAAAATATGGGGGAAATTCTGAATTTTATTTTCGATTTAGAAACGGATTATTTTTAATTTATAAACAGATGATTTCCGTTTCTAAATTTAGAAACGAATTTATAAATCGGTTTCTAAATTTAGAGACAGATTTCATTAAATTTAAAAACGGATTTATCCGTTTCTAAATTTATAACATAAAACCCACATCTTCTCCTTCCTTCCACAGATGACAGAGAACCCTAATTGCAGAAAAAAAAATTCAGCTTCAGAAGAAGAAGAAGAAGACGCGCGAACAAGGAGAAGAAGGAGAAGAAGAAGAAGACGAAGAAGAAGAAGAAGAAGAAGGAGAAGAAGGAAGAAGGTAAGGTTTTTTTTTAATTAAAATATGTAAATATTAGTTAAGTTATTTACATGAAATTGCAATGTAGTTAATTTAATTGATGTTTAGTAATTGAATAATATTTGGGTAATTTGTTTATGAATTTTTTTGAATTTTTGTTGAATTATTTCTGTTTTTTTTTTTTTTGGAATTTTAGGGTAATTTTGTGTATATTTATTTGAATTAATGTTTTATTGAATGATAAATAATTGTTAAATTATTTATCAAATGTTTGTAAATTTTAGTAATTATTTGGGTTTTTTTTTTGTACATTTAGGGTAGATAAAAATAAATAGGATAGAAATATACAAAAAAGTTATAATTGTATTAGGTAAAATGCAAAAGTAATTTCTTTTTTTTAGATTTTTTAGATTTTATTGTATTTTTTATGTTAAATAAAAAATTAGGTTAAATGAATAATTATTTATGAAAATTGTATAATTGTTTAAAATGATTATTTTAATTTAAATATAGTCTAAAAATTAGTAAGCAATATTTTTATAGTATTAAAATGAGAAATTGTGGGTTAAATTGATAATTTGAGAAAAATAAGAGAAAATATTATTAGGTTAAAAGAATAATTGTTTTTAAAAAATATATAATTGTGTAAATTGATTAGTGTGAGTTAATAAATATAATTTCAAAATTTAATAATTAATACTTTTATAGTATTAAAAAGTGAATTTGTGGGTTAAATTGATAATATGAGTAAAAAAAGAGATAATATTAAGAAGTTAAAA
>CANYLF010478447.1:0-10958 GCA_948193215.1 Bocquillonia castaneifolia | reverse complement strand
TAATTACATAATTATGCACTAATAACCATAAACCCCCAACTTTAACAATACCCTTAAATAATAATCCACACAAGTTAAGATTAACTTACTCAATTGAGCTTCTAATCCTCCAATTAAGCTTCTAGTTAAGAAAAGCTCTTCTAATCTTACTAAAATCTTCACTTAGAAGCTTTAAAGCTTCAAAAATGGTGTTATGAAGAAAAAGGAAAAAGAAGGAGAAGAAGTAAGAAAAATGCGTAAAGAAGAAGAGAGGAATAGTGAAAATGTGTAGGATTTTCTTAATTTGTAGAGATAATCCACTAACTCTTATTTTATTCTTATTTTTACTATTCCATTTGCCACATGTCACTCTCATCTCAAGCCACTTGTCTTGCTCTTACTTTCCCCATGCCACTTGTCTTTCTAGAAACAATCTCCCTACATCACTCCTCAATCTTACTTCTATTAACTATCTAGTCCAACTCCCATACTTCTTTTACAAATAGCTCCTCAACTTTTCTTACAATCTAGTCCTTCAATTAATCCAACTCCCATAAATTCTATTTCACACAATTATACTTAACAATACACAATTAATAGAATTGAACCATCAAGAGATAACTCCTCAAATAATCAATTATTGCCATATAACCAATTAACCACCTCTACCTATTATTTCTTTCAATTACACCTCTCCTACTCATAATCACCAATGAATCAACCTCAATTAACAAAATTAAACATACTAATGATTCCAATACTTATTGAAATGATTAATCATACTTAAATGCATAATTAATTGTTAATTAATTATGGACGTTACAAAAACAACACAGAATGCAGCATCTAACAATTACAGGATAAGGTTTCATCTAGTAAATGAAGGTAATTGTTTAAACAGACGCTGATAATCTGATGGCCAGCAAAATTTCATCTAGTACACCAGTTGCAATCAAATCAGCCGCTCTTGCTGAATGCACGGCCAGGTAACTTTTCAGACTCAAAGTATGTGGTTTATAAGTCCTCTTGCAGCACTACAAAATAGAAGAAATTGAATCAAACACTCCACGATGAAGGTGTTGCTACGAGATAGAGAACAAAAAAATCGTCTATTTTTGTATCCTCCACCAAGCTTGCGACTTATAACAACAGTGGAGGCATAAAGTGGAACCATGCTAACCGAGCTATTTGTTTTATTCAAAGAAATGGGATGAACAAGTTACAACATGCCTGTATTGATCGTTAGCATGATAATTGTTCGCCTTTCTTTCCCTTAGTAATAACTTGGAACAAGTGGGTTTCTTGCAGGTTACCTTCATTGAAGCATTAGATCAGCTTATGCCTGGGTTTGATCCTGAGATTAGGAAGTTGGCTCAGAGGGTATTAATTAATCCCCGAAAAATTGTCTATCAAACTGGAGTTTTTGCTAGCAAGGTAATTAAGAGTTTCGTGTTTATGTGCTTCTTAAAGTGTCTGTTTCAATTTGTTGTCCTCATATATCCTCCTTTTCCTTCTGCTTTTAAGCACATCACTTTCAACGTTTTTTTTTTCTTGATGTTATTTGTACAGATCATTCCAGCAAAGGATGGAAAACCAGTAACTATTGAGCTTATTGATGCCAAGACCAAGGAGCACAAAGATACATTGGAGGTAATTGAGCTGTGTGAAATCATAAAGTTCTGATGTAATGATGCTCGACTTCCTCCACTTCCAATATTCGGAAAATTGTTTATCAATGTCAGCATTTCTCTATTAAGTGATATTTGTCCATAAAATTCATGTCTGATATTGCAAAGTAATTGAAAAGAACTTTATCAATCTAAGATGGTTGATTTATAAATTGGCATCTTTTATTTCATTTTATTTATTTATGTAAATTTTATGCCACTAAATTCAATTTATTTAAATCTTGTGCAATTTATTGTGAGTTTACAATTTATGATTTGCTTCTAGTATATTCAGTTACCATCTCATTATCACTGTGCTCGAGGAAGTATACGAAACTTGAATCTGTTCCACTCTTTCTTTCTTAATATACATGTTGTATTCAAATTCCCAGTTTGCAATTTATTAACGAGATATTTATGTTGTTCATCCACCATTACTTTGCATATAGGTCAATGCAGCATTAATTGCAACCGGAATGGCTCCATTCACAAATGGTCTTGGATTAGAGAATCTAAGGATCTCAAAAATTAAAATGAATGAGACTAGGTAGAGCGGTAAGCCGGTAACCAAAATGGGAAATGGTTCTGATTCTTTTTCTCTCATTATCACAGGTAAATGTGGTTACACAGCTTGGTTTTGTTCCTGTTGTTGAGCGTATGCGTGTTATTGATGCTAATGGAAATCTGGTTTGTCTGCTAATTTCTTTTGATCGAATCTTGTTATGTGCCTGTTTCTTTTCATTACTGATACTTGGTTTTGTTATCCCAACAATCATCAGGTACCTAACTTATATTGCATCGGTAATGCCAATGGTAAAATGATGCTTGCTCATGCAGCCAGTGCACAAGGAATTTCAGGTTAGTTGTGAACTGGTCTGTTGTTGGTGAATTCCTCTGTTGCTTTATTTTAACCTATATTCTTTTGTGACAGTGGTTGAACAAGTCACTGGAAGAGATCATGTTCTAAATCATTTAAGCATTCCAGCTGCTTGTTTCACTCGTCCTGAAATCAATATGGTTGGATGGACTGACAGAGGTGCAATTTAACATCTTTTTTTTTTTTCCCTTCAACTGCTTGTTTCCTCTCAATTTTATATTCAAATCTGAGCACTCATATCATTAGCCATTAAATGAAAATGGAACATGCACAACCTCAGGCAAGGGAGAAAGCTGATACAGAGGGATTCGAAATAAGTGTTGCCAAGACGAGTTTTAAGGCCAATAGAAAAGCCCTTGCAGAAAATGAAGGAGAGGGACTTGCTAAGGTAATATTTCTCTTCTGTTCATTCCCACAATGGTAATCCTGTGCAAATACAGAGTAGCAAGATGCATGAAATGAAAAGCAATACAAATTCTCGTCGCACTTCCCCCCATTGTATTGGACATTTTTGTTAGCTGCAAATGAAGATTGCTGAGGCCTTATAATTATATGGGCTTCTCCGCCCAATAGCTCAACTTTTGAGTTTTGACCACTGGATGTATGTTCAGATTTATCAGTGCTTTCTATTGCATGCAGTTAAGGAGTGCAATGCAAATAGTTCTTTTAAGTTACCGTCTGATGATAGGTAGGCGAGGTCAGGCATAAATATAAAATAGATAGCTATTAAGGAAAGGTTATTTCCCTTTATTATTGAGATATGGATATCTAAAGTATTTCACCCACGTTATTTTATGTTTGTTAGTATATAACCTGCGGTCTGGGCCTGCTGGTGTTATTTTTAGTGTCTCATGTTAGTGTGGTTACTTGAACCTGCATTAGAGGGCTTCTCCCGTGTATAAATGGTGTTTATAAAGTGAGCTTTGTTGTGGCTTATATGGTTTATGGACTTCTCCCCTGACAACTTTACCTTTAGTTTATTTGCTTACTCGCTTGCTCCCTCCATACTGAGATTAGTTTCTTGCTGCATCCTTTAAAATTCTAAACTTATATCCATGAAAAATTTTCAGTTTTCAATTCAACATTATTGTTCATTCAATCTGATTAGCTTCCGTTTGCCATTATTTTGTTTTCATGCAGTTGATATATAGACCCAACACTGGAGAGATACTTGGAGTCCACATTTTTGGATTGCACGCTGCTGATCCCATTCATGAAGCGTCCAATGCTATTGCTTTGGGAACCTGCATTCAGGCAAGTGTTTCTTACCCAAACCATCATGTCCTCATCCTTAGACTGCTTCATGTATGTCTTTAATCTGTAGAATGAACTGCTTGTGAACTTGGAAGATTACTAATTATGTCTGGCACCTTGCAGGATATAAATTTTGCAGTTCATGCACATCGTACTTTGTCTGAAGTCCTTGATGAACTTTTTAAATCTGCAAAGGTAAGTTTCTCGTCTCATATTTGCTTCTTACATCTGTCCATGCACTTGCCTTCTTTACTTGCGTTTCAATTCCAAATGGAAAACCATTAGAATTTGGTAAAGTATTTAGGGTATGTTTGGTTGCCAACCAAATGGAGTTGGAATAGGATTCCTACTCCATTATTGGGTTTGGTAACTTAATAAAACCCTTGAATTTAGGAATTGGATCAATTCCATATCGTTATGTATTTTTTTGTGGAATCCTAATAACAGTTCACTGCCAGTATTACTAATTCTTGAGCGTGTTTTTCAATTCAAAATGTCTAAAATATCCTCACAATACTATTCACAAGACCAAATTGTCCTCCACGAACCTAAACCTAATTTGATAGCAGAATGAAAGCTCTCCCCTCTCTTGCTCAGAAACTTCCATACCCTTCACCGCCGTTGCTCCAATCGCCGCCGTCGTTCTTTGCGCCGCCATCATTCTTCTCGTTACATGTATTTAATCCTTCTTTCTTTCTTTCTGAATATTTAATCACACCTTCTACATCTGTAGTTGGAGGAGAGCATACCTATATACATCCTCAGCTTTCAATTTTGTGATATCTCTGTTTTTCTTGTGTTTGATTATTATTATTATTATTGTTGTTACTATTATTATTTCTTTAATTTTTGATTTATTTATTGAATGATTGATTTTGTGGAATTTAGGTCTTACAGCGGTGGAGGCAACTGAATCTGAATAAATTTGTTACATCTTCTCTTCTCTGGTTGGTTTAGGTATTCCTAAATCTTAATCCTAAATTTTAATTTCTTTATTAAGTGGTGAATTTTATTTTTTATGGTTCTGTCAATGATAATCTTTGTTAAAAAAATCCCACAATTGAACCTTATAAAATGTCAATAATTACTCACCATTAACTGAATCCTAATTACATTAACGTGAGTTACTGTTTTGTCTTTTTATTTTTCCCTTTTCGCAGAAAATTGGTGAGTATTACTGTTTGGAGAAGAAAGACCTGTTCTGGAAGTTTTTTTTATGCATTATGGAGTACCAGTCTGTTGAAATTTTACATGGTACTACTACTAATTTATGTACCATTTAATTAGAATTTTAAGTGGTGCCAAAGTAAAAGCTAATTAGAATTTTAACTTGTGTGTGTTATATATATATATATATATATTCAAAAAACTCTATTTTGTGCTCTGATATAAATTGAATTTGAATTTGACTGCTTGTGTGATGTTATATTTTGAATTTCCTTATTCTTATACTATCTTGTTATCGAGGTAGCTGCAATTTTCTTTGTCAGCTGTACTGTTGTTTTTTAAACTAAGGTATTGTACAAATAGTCTCTAAAGAGAATAAAAGAGGTCCTTTTGGTTTGCAAATATGTCTTTCACATAATCTATAATAGGATGAATTTGGAAGGTGTACAAATAGTTTTTTTTTTGGACTTCAATTGTTTTCTGCATTCAATTTCTTTGTTCCCATTTCTGCTGATTTTTATGATTTTTTGTTGGCTTATTGTGTCAGAACTCTCTGATTTATTTTCTGAAGTTTTTAATTCCTTCTGTTCTGCAGCAATGCCTGTAGATTTAAATTCAGAGGAAGTTTCTAGTACTTCATCATTGGTTGCAAGGTCAGAAGTTTCAGATATTCTTTGTTCTCCGGTTGTTACTTCAGTTTGAAATATCATAGCCTGCACTTGATCCTAGTAATTTAGAGGTACACCAGCAAATAACTGCAGGCCTGAGGAGATCAACAGTTCACAGGTATTTGTGTTTTCATTTTTTTTATTTCATGTCTTTTCCTACCAAGCTTGAGTTTGGGTTTTTGAATTTGCAATGGGTGGAAATGGAATTCCTACTTGTCAATTTATATTAACATATTCTTGTTCAACTCTCCTTAAAAAATAATGGACTACTGGAATATAATCTATATATTCCATCCAATTGAAAATGCCCTAAAGAGTTCCATTGTTGATGAACACTTGATTAAAATAAATAAACTTGTTCTGTGATTGGTAAAATTGGTGCACGTGCTTTAAAAAAACCTGAAAAGTGACTAGGATCTCATATTCGTGAAGGAAACACAATGAATTTTGCTTCAGCAAGTCAACATGTAGAGACAAGAGAGCTTAATTAGTTATTTTCTAGTCTGTATCAGTGGAAGTACAAGTGTCAAGCATGCTATATGATTTAAGATATTACATTACTAGCATCAAAATGAAGTGCTTAACTACTGCTAATATCTTGTAGTAATTAATATTTATAATAGTAGTAAAAGATATCAATAAAGTCATAGATTGGGTTTATCTTATGCTAGAAGAGCTGATGGGAAAGAGTCTATATTTGGTGATTAGTTTAAGGTCAAACTTGAAGAGGTCCTTGTCTTTTGCAGTCCTCAAATTGCAAGTTTATACTGATTAAGGTACATTGGATGGATTAGTAGTAGATCGAGTCTTCCTCTGTACTTAGCAGTAACGGGCATTATTAATTTATTATAGTAAAATGGGTAAATTCTTTTACTTGGATTTGTGCATTTCATTCATTGCCCAATATTAACCATACCATCACAGCACATGGCTTTAAAGCTAAGTTACGTCATACCATGTGACTGTAAAGTGTAAAAAAAGGGCTGAGAAAATGCAGACCTCAGTTTCTAAATTCATCAACTCATTTCGTTAGGCTTGTCCCTTCATCTGTTCCATATTGTTCTTAGCATTCCTCATTGATGTTTCTCTTCTCTTTCTTTCTTAAATAGATTGATTAATTCCCACTACTATTTAAGAGAAAAAAAAAAAGGGAATGCAGGTAACGGTGAGGTCCATCGATAGTGATAGGAATAGTACTGATTTTGTGCTCGAGTCTTGATACAATATAATGTGAAAGTTGTTTTCGGCTTTAACTAATAGAAATGCAAGTAAAGTGATAGGAATAGGCCACTTTTGGTTGCACTAAGGAATGGGAAATGGAATCCCATTCCATTTTAAGAGTTTGGTCTTTGTGCTGCTCCAAGTGAGTGATGTCCTTCATCTCTTCCTGTAGCCTGTAGGCTAGTTGGTTGATCTGGTAATCATTTGTGACCCTTTGTTGTATTGAGAAGAATCGAACTCTCTGATGAGTCCCAACTTGAAAAATGAATTTTGTTTTATGTTTCTATTTGAAAACCCATTTCATATTGGATATTCGTGAGTGGGCTTATTTTTGTTTATATGCACTAATGGCTGGTTTTTCCTTGACCAATCTTCGATACCTCGTTTATCAGGGACTGTCCTACCAGACTATAAAGTATCAAGTTCACTCAGTTTTGAGCATATATATATATATATATTGTTTGATTAGATCAGTAATTTTAAATACTTATTGGAAAGAGAATAATACTAATTTACTAGATTTTTAAGAAGTCTATATATAATTATACTGAATTAACATGTGCATTTCTGAGAACAGAGATCGGCTGGTCATGAATTTATGGCTGTAAGGAGAGAGCTTTTGAGGGATGGGTCTATAAATCATTAGTTTGGACCATACTTATACTTCTATGGTCATATATATAACTATTCACAATCCTATAAATTGCTTTCAAATGGATTTTGCATATGATATGCTTTAAATTTTATCAGGAGAAAGAAGGTTAGAAGCTGGAGCAATGGTTCTTGCAAACGGGGGTGTTGTCTGTATCAATGAGTTTGACAAGATGAATGATCAGGATCGTGTTGCTATTCATGAAGTTATGGAACAGCAGACTGTTACAATTGCAAAAGCTGGTATTCATGCATCTCTGAATGCTAGATGTAGCCTGACGAGTTTAAAAGTTTGCGGGTACGAACCAGATGTGAAGGTAAGGTGTTATTTGTGTTGCTTATTGTGTTAGTGGCTGGATAACTTCAATGAGTTGTAATGAGCATTTTGTGACTTCAAAACACTGATGAAGTTCTTGATCTATCAATATTAGCGTATTTTGCCTTTTGCATTTACTACTAAGTTTTGTCATTAGTTCTAATTTCAATGTTATTACTCATTTCAAGTTCAGTTTGATTGCTAAATTGTTGCATCAGGTTCTCTACTCTTGATATTTTTATTGATATCTTTTGTGAATAAGTGTTTAATTGCTGAAATGTAGTTAGAATGTAAAGTTCTTTCTTAGAGCAGCAGAGTTAATTCTTAATGATGCTATGGATTGCGATGGCTGCTAGTGGTTGAATTTGTGTTTAGATGCTATGAAATTGTTGTTTTAGGATTGATTGTTCCATTGTTACCTGGATTAGCTTCGTGACCTTGAGTTTCTCAGATGTTTGTTGGCCATTGCATGATGTTTTGTTTTGTAATGGACTTTGAATTAGTTAATTTCTAGAACAGAAGTGGGTGTTGGATCTGCTGATTGGTTAGTTTATCCAAATCAACAAAAAACTTTTTGTACATGTTGGAAAAGCTAAGGAAGCTCAAGGGAAACTAAAAAAAGCTTTTATGCATTCTCTGTGAAACTGTTGAAATCTGTCATAAATGTCTTTTGTTGACAATTGTTCAAATATGCCATCTTTGACAATTTTTCTGTTATGTTTTGCAACTGATCTCACGCACTGTTGACCTTTGAATACATCAGGAATGCAATTGGTTTTGTTGGTCCAATCCAATGCGGAGCCATCAATTTGGATGAATCATTTTGAAGTTTTGGTGCAATCCTTGCAATAGGTTCAGTAGAGCAAACAAAGTAGTATTCTCAGATAAACTTTTGTTTTGGATATTCATTGTAATATGGAAGATTAATTTCATTAGATGGCTAGGTGCTTTGTTGAGCTGATCTCATTTACCTTGAAGAATGGAAATTAATTGGATGCATTTAACTATTGATTATGTATAAATGTACAAATGGAGCACTGCACCATCATATTTTGTTTCTATTATGTTTTTGCTTATGTCATCCCCTTTTTTTGCAGCAAATTCTTTACATGCCTATATGATGTGTATTGTTATTTGATGGGGTCGGATTGAAAAATAATATAATCTTTATTTTGAATATAAAGATATTTTTTTGAGAAGAGAAAGATCAATTCATTTTCGATGAGGGCATTTTAGGAAAAAGAAAAAAAATAGTATCATGTTTTTTTTATTGGGACAAGGGCATTTTTGAAAAAAAAAATAGTATAATATCATTTCTTATATTAGGATAAGGGTACTTTTGGAAAAAGAAAAAAAAATAGAATCATATTCTTTCATATAATTCATGTCTACAAAACTGGATTTTAGGAATCCGATTCCTATTACAATATTTACAAGGCGATTTTAGGAATCCCAAATCCACATATTTACAAAGTGATTTAAGGAATCCCAAATCTCTTAAAATGGAATGGGATTCCATTTACCATTTCTTGCGCAACCAAAGGTGCCCTTAGATTATTGTAAGCTGGATTAAAAGGTCGGCTAGGATATGGTCATATTACCTCAACACATCCCTTGTGCCATGACATTATTAATGGAAAACTTCCATTACATTTTCCTTCAATATAATGCTTATTGTGGGGATGATATCTGTTACCATGAATAGTTTTCTAATTTCTAAGTCCTGATATGTGTTCACACACATTTGGTGGTTGCATATATTTGTTAAGCAGAAGACAACGCCATGCATCTTCCACCACATAATTGCAAATCTGAAATAGTTGACACCTACTACGAAAATAAGGCATGATTTTCCACCACCAATCAATCTAAAAGAAAACCTTAGTTAAAAACTCCTTCTATTTATACAATAATTTTGCAGGCCAATTTTAGGGTCTACGATTAAACCCTCATATGAGGATGGAAAAACCTAAACAATTTGTAATATTTTTTTTGCTAGAGCATGAAATTTCCAAATTGGGAAGGTCTTTTACTTGCACAGCCTTGTTACAGTAATGAGCAGTCAAGTTGAGTTCTTGGATGAAACACCCTCTGTTTGAGTTTTAGACTCTTCTTCCTTATCCTCTGGCTGAATTTTAGAGTCTTCTTGATACCCTTTTATAAAAACTTTTTAAAGCATCCCGATATGCTGAAGCTCTTGTCATGTACAAGCAGGCCTTAATGTTTCCATACCTCCCTTTGCAGCCACCGCTATCGATTTAATTTACAGTAAAAGAGTACACTGAATGTCAGCGTGTAATCCAAGTATCACAAAAGCATAAATAAATAAATAAAAATTTAACCTTTGAAAGTGAAAATAGAACAATATATTAAAGAGACACGTCTAATATGTTTGTAGTAGGTGAGAAAGAAGAAAAATTTGGCAGCAAATACTATAGCCTTGCAAAATTTTGTCTGTTTTTTTTGACATTTTGCAAGTAATTTAGGGTCCTTTTAAACATCAAATGATTCTGCGACATAATGGCATGATCAAGGCATGATTTATAGCCTAGCAAAATCACAATAATGTTGAGGAGGCTCAGTAAATTTACCAGCTCAACTCAAATAGTTGCCTCACAAAATTCTACGAGTTGCAATGCTGACTAACTAGGAGTTTTTTATTCCAAAAAAAAATGAAGAAAATAAAAGTGGCTCCCCTCATTGCCAAAGCATCTGAGATTCCCGTTATGAATCTCAAGAACAAGGGAGAAAAGAAGAGAATACAGCAACAATAGTCATAATCCAACTACAATCAAACTTGCACCACAGAGGTTTAAGAAAGCAAAAACTTGTTATATCTAGATAGTTACCCTTGGTCAGGTGAAAAAGTATTTTAATAATCCATTTAATAAAATTCTCTTTGTTAAAAAAATCCATTTAATAATTACACAAATTCCATGTCCACAGGCTCATTTCTTTTCTTCATCAAACAAAATTGGGTGAAAAATACCAAGTTGTTTTACAGCTTCAAACTATCCTCAGATAAGACACGACATAATAACCAACCCAAAATCTAGAAAACAAACTCTTGGCGTTAACAAAAGACGGTGAGCACAGCTTGTTTTCTCAACATTCGTATTCTAAATGCTTTCTCTCTTTCAGAATCTCACCAGGAACAA
>CANYLF010478349.1:0-12148 GCA_948193215.1 Bocquillonia castaneifolia | reverse complement strand
TTTATTAATTGGTTTATAATGTTGTTGTATTGTTTTAATTATTGTAGGATAGTTGATTATTTTTTGAGATCAGAGGAGTTCAGAGTTTAAGTTTGCTTTTCGATACTTTAGTACTTGCTACCAAGTAAGTGTTTTCATTTTTAATTTTATAAAAAAGGTGAGTGTTTATGTATTTGTTTATTGGTCATGATGTGTTAATTTGTGATAATATGCACTATATTTTTAACTTTAAAAATGAATTGGATATTAGTTGAATAAATATATTTGTAAATGAAAAGTATGCATTTGATGTTTTTTTTATGTTGTGAAATTATATGTAATTAATGCTAGCTAGTTGTATGTCATGAAATTGTATGCATGTGCTGGTAGTTTAAGTTTGTGAAATTCAATACATGTGATGCTAATTTTAGGTTGTGAAATTAAATGTACGTGATGATAGTTTTAGGTTGTGAAATTAAATACATGTTATGCTAGTTTTAGGTTGTGAAATTAAATGTATGTGTTGGTAGATCTAGGTTATGATAATAAAGTTTGGGTAATTTGTGGTTGGCCCAGCAATGCGAATATATATAGAAGTGTCGTTAAATTGCAGGAACGGTCCCATTTAATGGGGAGATATTAAGAATTATAGAGAAAACTCTGTCAAATTTTTGATAGAAATTTCATTCAATTTAGCTTTAGGTTAGAGACTAAAGACTTTAGGCATACAGAAAATGAACTAAATTTAATCCGATTCGAATAGCAATATTTAAAAGAAAAATATAACATTTAAAATATAAATATCTGTATATCCGAATTCGTTTGCATCTTCCTTACAACGAATTAGTAAAGTCATTTAAGATAATTAGCGTATTCGATTGCAACCTCCTTGCATTGGATTAAAAAAAGTTTGCGCTATTGAATAAAAAATTAACGAATCATTAAAAATTGTTAGAATCTTAATTCATTCGCATCCTCCTTACAATGAATTAGTAAAGTCATTTCATATATCTTATTCGATTGCAACATCCTTGCATCGGATTTAAAAAATTTTACGCTTTTGAATAAAAAATTAATGTATTATAAGATTTAAAATTATTAAAATCCGAATTCGTTTGCATCTTCCGTGCAACAAATCAGTAAAGTCATTTCATATAATTATCGTATTCAATTGTAAGCTCCTTGCATCAAATTTCAAAAATTGAATACACTTTGATGAATAAAGTATATAAACAGTAATTGATTAATAAAAAATTGAAAATAATAATAACATTATGAATATTTTCTTCGAATTCTTTCAGCGATTTTTTACAGAGTATTCGTTTGAATACTTGACATTAATTTATGATATTAGAAATTAATGTAATAATATTCTCCGAATTGTTTGCATCCTCCTTGCAGCGATTTCTAATTTCATTCGTGGAAAGGATTAAAGTCATCGTTTCTATACATTTAGTTAACCATAGTTGAATACTGTCTAGTGTATTTAAAAGTTAATTGAATACACTAGATTATCCTTGTGGACATTTTTATGGAAGAACGTGTTAAGTGTTATCGTGGCATAATCATTTGTATTTTTTTTGGTGCTTCTTGGCTATGTTCTCTGGGTACACATTAAGATATATACCAAATAATGCAAGTTTTCGAAGAAAAAAATTGCGAATGTTGCATTACTTTGTATATATCTCGAATAGTGTACTTGGAGAACCATGCCGAGAGGCTGTCGAATTTTACACATATGGTATGTAATCGTGATACGGTTTTCATGACACTTTCATAAATGGTTGAGGGCCTACCTTTGAAGAAAGAAAAAAAGAAATGATGGACGGTGGAAATTTTTTAGGTTTGTTTATAGTCAAATCAAATCCAGTAACGTTATTGAATATAAAATCAAAATAATTATAAATAGTTTATTACTCATGTTTTTTCAGATATGGAGGAAGATCAAAAGTGGATGTACGAGGGTAGGATTGTTAACGGGCGCTTTTTGTTAGTGAATGGGCGGATAAGGCTGATGCATTTGTTGAGTTTGCATTGAAGCATCCGGAGTTTGTTAATGGCGGCACTGATATCAAGTGTATGTGTCCTAAACCGAAGTGCCGGAATAAGCAGTTTCTTGATGCGGACACAGTGAGTCTTCACTTGTACCAGAATAGGTTTGTGCCGAACTATTATGTTTGGAAATACCACGGTGAGAAGGAATTGGCCGGGGGTAGACATTCTGTGAGCGTTTCATCTGGTTCAGAAAATGTGAATCATAATATTGGCTGGGAGTCTGAGAGTTCAAATTAGACTTCGTACCATACAATTGTTCTGGAAGCAGCGGGACCGGATTTCATTCCAGAACCAATTGAGGATGAACCGAATGCTAAAGCACAGAATTTTTACAACATGATTGAGCTGCAGATAAACCGATTTATGAAGGTAATACGAAGCATTCTCAATTGTCTGCTGCTGTTAGGATGTTAGAGATAGAGTGCAGACATAGGTGCTCACAAGCATGGTTTGATGATATGTCTGAGTTTTTGCAAGAGTTATTGCCTGATGAGAATTTGATGCCGGTTGATTATTATAGCACGAAGAAGCTGGTTAAAGGGTTGGGGTTTTTGGTTGAAGTTATTCACTGTTGTGCGAATAATTGCATGATATATTATGGTGCGTATAAAGATTTGAATAATTGTAAGTTCTGTGGGCATGTACTGTATAAGCAGCAAGTTATGACTTCTCATCGGAGAGTTGTTATGAGGAAGTTGAAGACCCCTCATAAGAAAATGTTTTACTTTCCTCTAACACCTTGGCTGTAGAGGTTGTACGCATCATCTGCGACAGCCAGTGAAATGAGATGGCACGCGGAGCATTTGATGGAAGATAGAAAGATGTATCACCCATCAAATGCCCCCGTATGGAAGCAAATAGATAATAAGTTTCCAGATTTGCTTCACAGGTTCGAAATATCAGATTGGGTTTATTTTCAGACGGATTTCAACCATTTAGTCAATCGGGTCAACAATATTCGCTATGGCTAGTGGTTGTAACATCGTATAACTTGCCTCCAGACATGTGCATAAAGGAGGAATTTATGTGTCTGACTGTCATAATTCCCAGGCTAAACAATCCAAAGGGAAAGATTGATGTTTTCATGCAGCCATTGATTGAAGAGTTGAAAAGTTTGTGATCTGTGGGTGTTCAAACTTATGATATTGCTAAGAAGCAGAATTTTCAGATGCGAGCTGCATTAATGTGGACAATAAATGACTTTCCTGCTTATTTGATGATGTCTATATGGAGTACTGCAGGGAAGACAACATGTCCTCATTGTATGGAAGATTCTGATTCCTTCAGACTTAGTTTGAGTAGAAAGCAGTCATGGTTTAACAACCATAGGAAGTTCCTCCCCCGGATCATGAATACAGACGTAACACTAAAGACTTTTGGAAATGGGTGAAAGTTACGAAAGTATTTCCATGGGTTAAATCATGGCATAAGATTCTTCAAGAACTTAATAACCTTGGTTTGAAGAAGGTAACCGAAGTTAATGCCCAAGCAATGAATGATGCAATCAGCAAGACTTGTGGTTGGAACAAGCGAAGTATCTTCTAGGATCTTCCTTATTAGCTTGAACTTTTACTTAGACACAAGCTCGATGTTATGCATATGGAGAAGAATGTATTTGATAACATCTTCAATACGGTGTTGAATATTCCTGGTAAAATAAAGGACACAAAACAAATCTAGAGATGAGTTGAATCTTTACTACCGCGGGCCATTGTTCACAAAAAGAGCAGATGGTTCATACCCAAAATCCTTATACTGTATAAACAACAAGGATTCGAAGAAAAAACTGTTTGATTAAATTAAATCATTGAAGTTCCCAGATGGTTATGCTTCGAATTTGGGGAGGTGTGTGGACTCCAATAGGCTTAAGGTTTTTGGGATGAAGAGCCATGACTGTCACATATTCATGCAACGATCATTGCCAATTACTTTTTGAGAAATGTTTCCGACGAGAGTATGGGAGGCAATAACTGAACTTTCATTGTTTTTCAGGTAACTAACATCATCATCACTGAACGAAGATGAGTTAGGGGTAATGGATGATCAAATTCCAGTTTTCTTGTGCAATCTTGAGAAAATCTTCCCCCCAGTTTCTTTGATTCAATGGAACATCTCCCAGTGCACTTGGCTTATGAAGCTTTGATTGCAAGTCCTATGCATTATCGTTAGATGTATCCTCCTGAAAGGTAATTATATAAGTCAATCACAATTTTTTAATTTGTAAATAATTAATTATTACATCTTAAACAATAGTCTAAATAATAAATTATATCTTACCTAGATACTTGAGGAAGGTAAAAAATAAAATAATGAATAAATCTCAAATGAAAGGCTCAATATCCATTGGATACTTGATGGACGAAGCAGTAAAATTTGCATCATTTTATTTCAAAGAGGTAGATCCCACTTTTCAAGAAGAGGAAAAGCGTAATGAGGTGCAACTGCCTAACGATCTCCCTTATGAAATGTTTAAAATATTCAAGCCTCCCGGTAAACATATTTGTGCTGAGGGAAAACGGTACTCGGGAGATGAAGAATATAAAGCAGTTTGGTTGTAAGTACTGTTGAATTGTCCCGAAGTACAACCTTTCATCAAGTAAGTATACTTTGAATCAATTTCTTTATCCTTTAAATTAATGATATTAATTCATCAACTTAATTCCATTCAATTCATGATTGTAGCATCTTCGCTGCTAAATCTCAATAACGATTTCCACACTTAAATGATGAAGGCGTCAGTGCCATGACAGAGAATGAATTTTGACACTGGTTTCAGAAATACGTATGTATTTTCTAATAAAGTTATGTTTCATTCTTCTAATACTACTTACGTTGCTTTCATTAACTTGAATAATTCATGTTCAACAGGCTTATATACCTTCAAACAATGTAAATAATCATTATATTCAATCCTTATCTCGCGATCCGTTAAGGCAAGTCAGAATTTTTAAAGGTTACTGTGTGAATGGCTTCAGATTCCACACTGTTGTTTATGGCAGTACCAGAGCAACAGACAACCGTGGTATTTGTATTAAGGGCACTACATACTCTGACAATAAGAGTGACTACTACAGAATTCTCATTGAAGTTGTAGAGTTGGAATTCCAAGCCCTCCCTATCTAAAGAATAGTTTTGTTCAAGTGTGATTGGTACGATCCAACACTAAATGCAGGTACAATTATACATCCTCGATTTAAACTTGTGGACGTGCACGAAGGAAGACATTTCAACAAGTATGAGCCTTTTGTGTTGGCTGCACAAGCTTCATAAGTTTATTTATGCAAGTATCTAGATGCTTAAAGGGGTAGAATTAACTGGCTTGTTGTGTGTAAAATACAAGCTCGAGCAGCCATTGATGTTCCTGCTACAACAATCACTGATTTAATCGAACCACCATTTCAAAATGATGACACTGAATAATTTATGCTTCAACCAGTGATCCATGATGACGACGTGGTTTTAGTAGCAACTAATGATATTGATGAAGAGGATGTTGAAAACCAATTTATGGAAAGTGATGCTGACTCCGCATCGGAAGAAAACGATAGGGGCTCGAATTTAGAAGAAGACGAGTTCCAAATGGATGTAGAGACTTCAGAAGATGATGAACCAATATATGACGACACTGAATAGTAAAATTTAATAAATGAAAAATAATTCAAAACACAAATTTACAAAATTTACTTTTATTATGCATTTCTCTATTATATTTATATAATTGTTATTTAACAGGTATGCGAGGCGGTGGTCGAGGTAGCAAAGGAGGTAGGGGCCCTCCTGGTGGCAGGGGGGACAGATTACAGTTGAGGGATGAGGATGATCTACCTCCTCCCCCTCAAACAGATCAGCATGAGGTGCTTCATACAGATGAGGAGATGCCTCATGCTACTATTGGAGGTGGGGAGCAAGATCAGCCGGATGAGCATCAGGAGCCTGTTCGACCTGACTCCTCAGACCACTGTGATGATCTGACCCCCTTCCCATCTGCTCAGTGAGACAGGCTGAGCATAGGTAATATTTTTTCACATTCTATAAGTAATAATTCCATTTATTACATATTTCTTTATCTATTACTATTGATCAATCTAATACATTGTGTTCTCAATGATTACAGGGACAGACTTGACCCTTCTAGGAAGGTCTCCAGGTCCATGGCAGAGATTTTCAAGAAGGACTGGAAGCCTTATGGCATCTCTTGAAAGTCATTGACGAGAGATGATCAGGAAATGTACTAGAGAGAGTTTAGGGTAATATTTTTACTTAATATTTATTATCTTTTAATTATTTTATTAACAACTAACAACTAACATTTCCCTTTTTTTCAGAAATTATACAGGTGGGTGGAGAGCAAAGCTGCTGTCAAGCGTGCTTTCTTAAAGCACGCCGCCAACCGGTACGCCGACACCGTCCACGACATCAAGGACAAGTGGAAGAAGAAGAAGGAGAAGAACAAGACTATACCGGATGGTGTCTGAAGTGAGTGGGTGAAGCTGTGGGAGGACCCGGCCTACACTGCCAAGTGCGCGCAGAGGAGCGCTAAGAGGCGTAGCGAGCCGGTAGGTCGAGAGACTGGTATGTCCACCCACTCATGTGATTCACGCTCCATGATACAGCATGAGAGAGATTTGGTAAAGTTTTCAAAGTAAATTAAATTACATTATTTAATTTTTTATTAATTGTTATTAACTCTTGTTTATTAAATATCACTATTTTTTCAGACTCAAAGGGAGGGGAATAAGCCATCTGCTCCTCGACTCTTTCGTTACACTCACACAAAAGAGCGTGACGATAGGACTTTCATTGACGAGCGATCGCGACAGGCGCATGTAAGTTTTCCATAACTTAAAAAAATTGACCAACATTTCTATATATTTATATCTCTTCTAATCCATTAATTTTTCCTTATTTAGGCTCGCTTTCAGGAGCTGATAGAGTCTGCCAACCAGGCACATGCGACCGGTTCTTCCTTTGCCGCTCCATCAGCTGATCAATGTGTAGACCCTCCATCTACACAAGCCATTGATGAGAGCGCGATGTGGTATGAAGCGGTAAAGGGGAAGCAGAAGTAGAGGGTATATGGACTTAGATCGGCAGTTCATTCCCAATACCAGTCCACTGATCTATTGCCTCCACCTCCACCACCTGAGCGATCATTTTTCGATGAGGCGTTCATTGAGGCGATACAGACGACATTGAGGTCTCAGCTCGATGACCTTCGCCGTCAGATTATCGATAAGATTCAGAGCACATTATCCACACAAATGGTAGATCGAGAACGATCGTTGCGTATGCAGACACAGGTCGTTATTCAGAGAGGTCGTGCGTTTGGCATCGACTATCCTGATGACTTCCTAGTTGATCCTTCTATGACCTCAGACCCTCCACATACTGTATCTGGCATTGACACATCAGCTGCAGATGACCACATGACTGGATTAGACGACTAGATCGTCTATATTTTGATGGGTCAGTTATGTATTTAAACATTTTTTGGACACTTATACATTTTGTATATATTCGACTTTTACTATATGCATATATTTCTTCTTTTCATTTTATTTTTGTTTATATATATATATTATTACATATATAACACTATTATATAATGCATATGTATATAGTATTTTCAATTAAAAAAAATTATATCCACAATTTTAGAGATGGATTACCGACAGAAAAACAATTATATATTTCGTCTATAAACCGTCGGTATACCGTCTCTACAATTACCGATGAAAAAATGACAAATTGCTGACTATTAACAAAAAACAGCACTCCTTCTGTGATTTGTCTCTAAACCGTCGGTTTATTTCCGTCAGTAAACTGTCGTTAATTGAACGTTAATTTGTGATGGTATTTTCTTCAGTAATCCATCGTTACATTACCGACGGATGACCAATTACCGTCGGTGACTACTTTACCGACAAAAACTATGTCGACGGACAGGTTCATTCGGTAATCCGTCGGTAATATGTTTTGTCGACTAAAATGTAACTATTATCGATGAAAATATCCGTCGGTAAGTGGTCTGTTTTTGGTAGTGGTATGTATGTATGATTTGATTCATAAATTAAATTTATATGGATTAAAATCTAGTTTTTGTAAACCTATATATATTTTTTTAATTAAAAATTAAAATATAACTTACCCATAAAAATACTAAAATATTTTTTTATGAATTACATAAGTTAAGAAAAGGGAAAGGTTTAAAAAAATGCTTGTGGTTTAGTGACTTTTAAATTCCCAGTACGTGGTTTTTTGTGACAAATCACAATATGTGGCATACTTTATTGACAAATTATTGTATATAATAGTATTTTCAACTTTTTTTATTCAAAATAATGATATAAATGTCATATTTTCTTTAATTTAAGGCGAAACCCCTTTATATATCCTGAATTATAATGAAAATCCCAAATATATCTTGAATTTAAAATTGTTCGGATTTAGACCCTAATTTTACAAAGTTGTTCCAAATCTATCCACATTTAAAATAAGAATTTATTACTATGGTTTTTTTTTCAAAACAATGTAGTTTTAGTTTAAAACGACGTCGTATTGGTTGACACATTTGAAGAATAGATAGATTTCGAACAACTTATAAAATTAGGGTCTAAATCTGAACAATTTTAAATTCAGAATATATTTGAGATTTTCATCATAGTTTAGGATATATAGATCATTTTTTACCTTAATTTAATAAAACTAAATATGATATAGTATGAAATAACGTTAAAAATTGATGAAATATTGTTATTTTCATCATATTTTATTGAAAATTTAGAGATATATAATAATTTATTAATAAAGTATATCACATACTGTGATTTGTTATGAAAAAAATTACGTACTGAAAATTGAAAAATCGCTAAACCACAAACATGTTTTTTTTACTTTTCCCAAAAGCAAAAAAACTAGTTTTCAAAATACATTATGTGCATAAGATATAGTTTCTAGTTTTTTACTTTTCTTTAATCTATAATAACTGTGTTTTTTTTAAAACTTTTGGACCATCGATAGTCTAGTGTATCATAGTAATTAAATTTTGAAATTGTATTAACTCACTACTTTAGAGAAAAATTAGATTTGAGTTGTTAAACCTATTGAGCTATTATTCAAATTGTTAAAAATTCACATTTTCCACTATGAGTAAACCACTACTAAAAACACACATTTTACCGACGGATTAATATGACAATTTATGTCAGCAATAACTATCCCCGACGATATACCGATGAAACAATTTTGTCGGTATGCAGTTAGTCAGTAAATAAGCTACCGATGGTAAAAGTGTTTCCGTCGGTAATATACTGACGCATTATTGAGGGAAATTCCGTCGCTACCTTGTGTCCACATGGAGACCAATCAACGACGCAAATTTACTGATGAAAATGTGACAACGTAGCGAGTACTTAGGGTTTCATATTTGGTCAGTAATATGTCACAAAATGGTCGGCTATTGGTCGACGGAATACTGACAACTTAGAGATGGTTTGTGGGAATCAACATTTCATCTCTAATTAGTCGGTAATCCATCGGTATGTTAAAATAGAAAATTTTTTTATATAAAAATTTGCTTGCAATATTTTTATTATTAAAGGCAAAAAAAGATAATATATATATATACACACAAAATATACAAGTGTCAAAAAAATGTATAAATATATAACTGACCCAAAAAAATAGATGATCTAATCGTCTAATCCAGTTGCATCATCGCGATCAGTGGTGTGGTCCTCTGGAGCTGATGTGCCGGTGCCAGGTGTAGTAGGTGGAGGAAGATCAACTGAAAAATCATCAGGGTAGTTGATGTCGAACTTCCGACCTTTCTGAATAAGGACATGCATCTACATACGCAATGCTCGCTCTCAATCGGCCATCTGGGTGGATAAAGTGCTTTGAATCTCATCAATAATCTGACGCCGAAGGTCATCGAGTTGAGTCCTCAATGAAGTATGTATGACTTCATTGAATGCCTCTGTGGTCGGGAAAAATGATTGCTCAGGTAGTGAAGGAGGAGGTAGTAGATTAGACGACTGGTACTGGAAATCAACCGCAGATCCAAGTCCATATACACTCTCCTTGTTCTTCCCTTTCATCGCTTGGAGCCACACCGTGTTCTCATTAACAACGGGTGTACTGGTACCAGCATCCTGCTCAGCTGATGGAGGGGCAGAGGAAGAACAAGTCGTGTAATGGGCTTGGCTGGCAGACTCTACAAGCTCCTGAAATCGGGTCTAAATAACAGAAAAAGTAATTGGTTATATAAGATACAAATAAATTATAAGTGTTGGTCATTTTTTTAAAAGTTATAGAAAACTTACGTGAGCCTGTCGCGAACGCTTATTAACAAAAGTCTAGTCGTCATACTCTTTCGTGTGAGTGTAACGAAAGAGTCTAGGTGTAGATGGCTTCTTCCCCTCCCTTTGAATCTGAAAAAATAATTAAGTAGATAGTTAATAAACATGAATAAAAAAATAATTAATATTAAATAAAATAATGTAATTTAATTTTAAGGCATTACCAAATCCTACTTGTGTTGTCTAATAGACCATGAACCGCATGAGTGGGTGGACATACCCATCCCTAGACCCGCCGACTCGCTACGCCTGTTAGCGCTACTCTACACGAACTTGGAAACGTAGGCGGGGTCCTCCCACAACTTCACCCACTCCCTCCACACATCATCTGGTACAGTCTTTTTCTTCTCCTTCTTCTTCTTCCACTTGTCCTTGATGTCATGGATAGTGTCGGCGTACCGATTGGTGGCGTGCTTGAAGAAAGTACGCTTGATTGCAACCTTGCTCTCCACCCACCTATATAACTTCTGCAAAAAGAAATTTGGAAAATGTTAGTTATTAGTTCTTAATACAACAATTAAAATTAAGAAAATTTATTTTAAGTAAATTTGTTACATACCCTGAACTCCTTCTAAAACATCTCCTGATTATCTCAATTTATTTTAAGTAAATTTGTTACATACCCTGAACTCCCTCCAAAACATCTCTTAATCATCTCTCTCTAAGGACTTCCATGTGATGCCATAAGGCTTCCAATCCTTCTTGAAGATCTCAGTCATGCACCTAAAGACTTCCTAGAAGGCTCCAGTCTATCCCTGTAATCATTGAAAAACACAAATGTTATAGATTTTCAATATATAGAAATTTAGAAACAAATATTTAATGACTGAAATTAAATATTAAGAGAAATTAATATTACCTATTCTTATTCTAACGTACTGAGCAAATGAGAAGGGTCAGATTCTCATAATGCTCTAGGGAGTTAGGTCGGACAGCCTCCTCATGCTCATATTGCTGCTATTGGCTCCCCATCTTCAATAACAGTCATATCAGGCATCTCCTCATCGGTATGAGTAATGACCATCTCCTCTGCCTGAATAGGAGGAGGTATAGCATCCTCATCCCTCAATTGTAATCTGTCCCCCCCTCCTAACAGGGGGCCCCGGCCGTCGTTGTCCCCTCTACCACCCACACCACCGCCACGCATACCTGTTAAATAACAATGACATATATAATAGAGAAATGCATAATAACAAAAAAATTATACATGTGTTGTAACAACAGGCTATAAGTTAAATTTAATTCTTTATTAATTATTTAATTTTATTATTCAGTGTCATCATCATATGTTAGTTCATCATCATTTTCAGAAGTGTCTACATCTGTTTGGAACTCGTCTTCTTCTAAATTCGAGCCCCCTATCATTTTCTTCTGAAGTTGAGCCACTTCCTTCTCACTGTGGTATTTTAAAACATAATAATCCAGCACAAATCCATTCCGGTACAAGTGAAGTTTCACAGTGTCCGCATCTAGAAACTGCTTATTCCGGCACTTCAGTTTAGGACACGGACACTTGATATCAGTGCCACCATTAACAAACTCCAGATGCTTCAATGCAAACTCAACAAATGCATTAGCCTTATCCGCCCATCACTGGAAAAGAACCCGTTAACAATTCTACCCTCGTACATCCATTTTCGATCTTCCTCCATATCTGAAAAAAATATGATTAATAAACTACTGATAATTATTTTATTTTTATATTCAATAAGGTTACTGGATTCGATTTGATTATAAACAAACCTAAAAAACTT
>CANYLF010478154.1:0-10369 GCA_948193215.1 Bocquillonia castaneifolia | reverse complement strand
CATCATAATCTTGAATTTTTACCTCCAAGCCTCACTAAGTTAACTCTGCGTCGTTCTCTATTAAAGCAAGATCCAATGGCTATTCTAGAAAAGCTGCCTAATCTAAGGTTTCTGTCTCTGGAGGAAGATTCATATAAAGGGTCAGTAATGGCATGTTCTGCTCAAGGTTTTCCTCAACTTGAAGTTCTAAAACTTGCATGCTTAGATAAACTAGAAGAATGGATAGTAGAAGAAGGTGCAATGGCATGTTTGAAGATTTTAGATATTGATGGTCTAAGAGAACTGAGAACAATACCAGAAGGGTTGAAGTTTGTGGCTACCCTGCAAGAATTCAATGTCCGTTGCATGCCAGAAGCATTTGAAAAGAGGATCCGAGTGATGAACAAAGATGATTTTGACAAGCTACAGCACATACCCTCCATCATGTTCTATCCATAAGGAAGTAGAGATGGTAAACAAATAGGCAAGCAATTATTTTCTTTTCTTTTCTTTTCTTTTCTTTTTTTTTTTTTGTATAAAGAAAAAAAGAAATCAGAATAGTGACTGTAAGCATGTATATCGAAGAGGTTAAACGTGTAAAGATAGAGCCTAGCCAAAATTAATGATCGAAACATTATATGCCTTCTATTTCTTTTCTTTTGTTTTGTTTTTTTTTTTTTTTTGTACAAAATTCTCTGTATTTTTAGTTTTGGGGCTTCATAAAACACAGTTTTATTCTATTTCTGCCGTTAATGGCAATGGAGACAGAATTTTTCTGAAATGCATGCAGGAGTAGAGCCGAACAGGCAGTTTGGCCTATTATTGTCTGCAGGTGATTAGTAGTTAAGTAGCAAACTTGGAAATCAAGTGTAGCTATGGAAATATAAAACACAAGTAACTATGATCATGATGATGCGTTAAGGCATATTAATAAACATGATATTGGTTAAAATATGGTAAGGAAATCAAGTGTAAACGTTAATTGGATCACACGAGACAACATTTCTGTTGAATAAAACAAGGCATTGATTCATCAAATTCTGCGATCATTTGACACATACCAATTCTCATTATATGCCCGAACTTTTTGGTAAGGATCTGAATAACAAATCCTTAATTTTCAACTATGAATTTAAACCCTATACGAATTCATATTACTTGGAAAATGAAGTTCTCATAATGTATATGATGTTTACTTGAGTCAGGATTTCCTCTTCTTTTTTTCTCATTTTTCAGCCAGAACATTCCTCTCTCCTTTTTTCTCATTTTTTGGCCAGAATCGTTGCCTTTCTTCCTCAGTTTCTACAGAACAGAAACCAGAAGATAATTTCTGGTTTGAATTGCATCAAGATAAAGCTGATTTATATATAAGAAAAAGTTCTGCTAATCCACAAATCTCCACAAGAGTCAAGCCCTAATGCTAGCTTTGCCAAGACAGTCTCCTAAATCAAACTCAAATAGTAAAGTGTTGCTACTACTATATTCAGTGCAGTAATTCATGCATAAACAAGCTGAAACCAAAAGCTCTCATTTAATAAGCTAACAGGCATCTATTTACAAGGGATAAGAATAATACATTGAATCGAAGTCCTCTTACATGATTATTCCCACTGAACTTTGATCACCATCACTGTGGGAAGCAACTGTATATACCCATAAAATCTACACAAACGAACAGAATCCAAAGTTCATCAGCAATCACAAACAGCCAGGCAGTGTTCATTATTTCTCAAAGTAATTGGCGAAGCTCCTGGTTTTCTTTTCGAAGAAACTTGATTTCTTTCATCAGCTCAACCTGATTTTCCAGAATCGAGCTCATAACACCAGAAAATTCCATCTGCTTAATGAAGCCACATTATCAGACTGCTAAAGAATAACAAAAAAAATAGGCAAACTAAGATCATTACTGCATTATACCTCCTGCATGTGGAATTGTCTTAGAATTTCAATATGAAGATTCCTCATATCTTCATGGATGGATTTCTGGAATGAATCGAGAGTTTCCTCTAGAGTACGTTGAAAAAGTTGAAGAGTAAAGGAACCTCCCTGCTGTGGATCCAACTGAAGGACCTTATTTGCTTGTGAGATTCCTCCCTGTCACAAGATAGCAAATGAATTACCCATTTAAAGTGTATAATATATGAGTACAAGTATGAAACACAAGTTTTATGAACAATCTAGTTTACGCACATTCATTGATGGAATGATTCCAGGTTCTGTTCCACCCGATGTGTCAGACCTTGACAGCAAGCCACTTAAACGTTCTTCCCTGGTTTCAGCTCCTGTTTTCTTCATTTTTGGTGAATTCGCTGCCAGGGAGGTCCCATCACTGAAGGAAGAAGTAGTGCTTATCCTCTCAGCAAATGTTGAAAACTTACGAGGAAAGGACAAAGGACCTGAACCTGGCATGTCAAGACTAGCTGATCCTATGATACTTTTTGTACCCAGGGACTGAGACATGGAACTAGAAATATGTTCTGAAAATCCTGTTGAATTCTCCTGACTTGAAGAAACATCTCTAGAGCGCATATTTGAAATGCTCAAGGTAGAATTCATCAATGAGCTAGTGATTGTCTGACTCGTTGAAGAGGACAGATCTTGCAACCCAGAAAAAATGGAACCTGACATCAAACCTCCAGAAGCTGACATCCCAAAACGAGAAGGTAAATTGAGTGGCTGGCGTAAGTGTGTGACTTTATCTGACATTCTCTCACCACCCCAAGCTTCTGGAGGAGTGATAGAGGATTCCTCGGTCTTCGAAGATGGAGGAGTAGATACTCCCAATGATGACAAGGAAGATTGGGTCTCATCCTGCACCAAATGGACAAACAATTAATCAGCCATATATATGTGAAGATATTGATTATCTTAGAATTGATGATTAGGCCAATCAAACTCGGCTCAACTTTGTATGGGAGATGTACAAAAAAAAGCTAAAACAGCAGAAATAAAGGTTTCGATCACAATTATTTTCATCAAAAGATAACATGGTCTCCCTCAAAAAAAAAAATCACATGGTCAATAGTCATACATTTTCATGGGAAAATCTCAGAAATTGCAACATCCAATGGTGAAACTGTTGAGCAACATTTACTGAATTATTTCAGAAACGTTCCATGTGACAGGGAAAGAAATGGATAAATAACACTTGTAATCAAAAGAAGATAAATTTCCTGCAGGGCTACTATATTCCTTCACCTAATCATTTTTTCTGAATATATATATTGTCATATCATTCAAAGTAAATAATGATCATCAGACCTGTCTGGAAGTTGTACTGGTTTTCCAATCAAATATTGGATGATCATTTGCCCCATCCTCTGCAAAAGGAAATCTCCTACTAGAAGTCAGAAACAAGGATGATGGCTTCTTATCAACGGGTAGATTATCTTTTTTAGCACCATCATTATTGTCCCACAGTTTATCAAGTGAGGGTGTGATAGGTTGGACATCAACAACTGGTGAAAACACATCCATGTCATCTTTGACATTATAACGTGGAGCATGCAATCTCAACGAAGTTCCACCTTGCCACAGATGGTTTCGTTGTGGCGTTTCCTCTGCTAAAGATAGATTGGACATACTTGATGCAGATCCACTACTAGTTGATATATGAGATGATGCTTCTGTAGCAAGACCTGAACGACCAATATTACGAGAACTTGGCACCACTGTGGATAGTGAAACACTTAATGTCACAGAGGGAAGTGGATCAGGCATAAGAATGGAATCTTCAACAGCACCTCCCAGAAGAGCCGTCTCCGCAGAGCAGTTGCTCTCATTTACAACAACTGGTTTTGATCTTTGCCAGCATAAACTCGTAACAGCCTGATAACATCATGAATACTTAGTGTCACATAAGATTGGCAGAACTAATGTTTATTTGAATATATGAGCTAAAGCCAGATAGAGTCAACAGTCAGAGGTTCCCAGACATTTCTAAGCCCCAAAATCCAGTATGTGACCAAGCCTACTCACCCTTACAACAAGAGATATTCACTTTACACACTGGACTGCCAGTACCTACATCTACATACCATGCACCGTTCTTCATTTAATCAGTAAATGTACAGTGTGGACAAAAAGCTGTTCTTTTTTTTTCTACTTCTCATTTGAGGGGGTAGGAAGTAGGAAGGAGTGTAATGTGCCTATGTCAACAGTTCACAAACAGAAGTTGTAATCAGCATAAAACACTAGACAAAAGACATACCTCTGAACTGCCATAAGCACGAAGCACATTAAAAGGCTGTGGTTTCCCACGAACATCATAGAATACCACCCGACCACTGCTAGTTCCAGCTGCTAAAATCCAGCCATCATCTCTAAATGCCAATGAAGAGAAAGGTGCTTCATAAGATGTGCAAGATGAGGGTCTTCTAGACCCTGAGTCAAAAGTGTACAACTTTTTATCCAGTCCAACACTAGCTATTATCTGTATGGAAAAATGTTTCAAACAATATAATGGTTAATTAATTAACCACAACCACGCCCTCAAATGAGCCTCCCCATTCTAAACAGAAAAGTAATTCAGTTTTCTTCTGCATATGATCAGAAGTAGGGGAAGGAGGAAGGAACTGCAACTCATAAAATAAACACGAGACCTTGTCATTTGATGGTGAGAAACTAATGCCAGCTGTTGGGGCTGAATGCTGCTTCAACCAAGAAACCTATAAAATGAAATGTTATAGTTATGTTCTAAAGATTAACGACACAAAAAGACAAAAGATCGTAGCAACAAGCCCATGTGAATTCAACATAAAAGTGGTGAAACAAAAGTTTATACAAACACAAAGTCCATAGTAGATGAAGATTGAAAATGGAGGTGACCTAATAAACTTTGAATTGCAAATTTTTTTCTTGCTATTTTATCATAACCAACAATATTTTCTAAAGAAAGTAGAGAGAAGACAAATAAAAGCAGATATCTCTTTTCTTTTGGTTCTTTGATATCTTTTTATCATCACTCTGCACCATTCATTTCTCATTGTGCAGCACTCCGAAAGCAACAGTAACAAATAATAAACCAACTTTCCTGTGGAATGCTCAGGATCTAAACCCACAAATCAAAGTACCCCAATAATGACATAAGCTCATTATATATGAAAGTTCCACTTGAGTATCAAATCATTCAGCCATATTAGTGGTGTGTGCCTCTTGTATGTATCAGAGCAGTTGGAAAACCTTTGGGCTGCGACCAGTTGTATCCCACAAATGTACAGACCCATCATCACCAGCAGTCACCAAAAGGTGCCGGCTAATCCTTGAATAATCAAGCACTCGTAGTACCTGGTCTTAAAACCCATGGAATGGAAAATTAGCTTGGAATCCAGAAAGTCTACCACAAACAGAAAACAGCAGTATCAAAATTCAAGAAACTAAACAACCTGTTCATTAGGGTCCTTGAGTTCAGCTGCCCTTGCACCAGATGCAAGGTTGTGAAGAATAAGATCCCCACTTAGACTTATGGAAGCCAAATGCTCATCTTTGCAATTGTATAAAGCACCAGTTATTGTACTGGTGTGACCCCTCAACCATTTAATACAGCGCTTCCTCTGTAGATCCCATATCCTTACAACTTGACCACTTCCCCCAGAGCACAAATATCTGGATCCCTTATTACTAAAGCTAATAGCCATGATAGATTCCTGATATTGAAAATTAAGCAACAACTTAATGCATTCATGAAGAAAGCTATTGTTTTGACAGTATAAACAAGGGCAAGAACTAGCAAACCCATTTAACACTAATTGAAAACAGTAACAGCTTCACGATGTGTAAAATGCTTTAATTTATGTCTCAATACAAAACAGAGCAGCTCATGATACAGAGACAAATAAAGACATCTTTTAGTACAGTTCGAATGATCAATGAATATAAGGCATGCTAGACAGGCTTTGATTGATCTAATCATATCCTCAAATCTCAAACATGTCAAAATATTAATACCTGAAGCAGAAAAACAACAATTGTACAACTTCAAATAATAATTGATAAACATTGCTTTGTACCTTCAGTTCTTTCATAATAATAGGCCTTAATCTTGCTTAAATATTCATTTCACCAAATGTAGAAACTTCCAAAATTATACACACACACACACACACTAGTTTCTAGTTAGCTCATCCACACCTTAAAAAAAAAAAAAAAGCAATTTACTCTGAACAGCATCAAATTTCAATTTATGCATAAAATGAGTTCATTGCAAGCACCTTTTTCTCTAGACAAACTCATACATTAGATCTTAATGAAATCTATCATCTTTTTGTCCAACTAGAGCCAATTATAAATCCAATCAAAACCTTTTATTTATCAACATTATGACCATCATTAAAACTTACAAAATATGTTAACTGCATCCCCTAATAACTCAAATCATATACACATAAAAAAAATAATTAAATAAATAAACTTCAGAAAGAATAATAAAAACTAACCTCAATGTTATCTCCAATATCAGTCCCAGCAACTGGAATAGTACCCATACTCCGCCCATTTTTTCTCCATAATGATATCTTCTTATCTTCTCCAGCACTAGCCACAACCATATCTTCCGAAACCCATATCAAAAACACAAACCCATAACAACAAATCACATTGAAATGCAAGTTTAACAAAAAGGGTATTTATAGAAGGGGGATAAAAGGGAAGGGGTGGCAATTAACTCACTAGTGTGATTCCATTTGACTGAGTTAACCAGGTAACTCGGAGAAGGAGTGTAATTCAAGACACAACGATCTCCTGCTTCTTCTGATACGTCAAACAGCTTCACTGTATCACCTCCACTTGCTGCTAATAACCCCATTGATGGATCAGATAATATCATCATTTACAATGTAAAAGGAAAAAAAAACTTCCTAATTTTTATTTATTTTATTTATAATAAATTTTTTTTAAAAAAATTGAAGCTTCTTTCTTGTGAATGAGGATTATAATAGTTTGAAAAGATTGGGACTTTTTTGTTGTTTTTTCCGGGTTTTGTTCTTAGTGGCGATTTGAATTTTGGGGATTTAATAAAACCCTAAATAAATTGGAAGAGATAAATGGGCAAATTTGGAGTTAGTGAGTTTTTTATTAAGTTAAAAAAAAATGTATATAAGAAAATTTTGAATGAGTGGAGAGAGAAGTGGTTACTATGTAAATTGTAAAGTGAGCGCCTAGTTTGCTTTTCGAAAAAATGAAAATTATTTTGTCATTTGTTTTTTTTTTTTGAAAAAAAATTGTATACATTTCGTTTTTTTTCTTAAGAATCTATTTAACTTTCATTAATTTAGATTGAAATTGAATAAATTTCATAAAATCTTTATTGAATTTTAGAATAATTAGATATCAAGAGCTCAAGGCTCTGAAGATCCTAAAAAGCCAAGAACTATAGAAAAGTGTTTTTTAGTGTGTTCGAAAGAGTGAATTGGAGCTCTTATTTATAGTAGTTAGATGAGGCTCAATTAGGAAATGATTGAATTAATTTGATTGAAGAATATTTAATTGAGTTGGTTCCAGAATGTTCTTTTTATAAATCAAAGAAATAAGATCTCAGTTTCCAAAAATAAGAAAATCAATTGAGGAACTTTCCATAAAACTCAAAAACTTAATTTTGGAAGGTGGATTAGCTGCAACCTAGGGTTTGGTGGCTGTCAACTCAATTAGATTAGGCTCAGGCCTCGAAAAATCAGATCTGGACTCGTTCCAGGGCCGATCAAGCCTGTTCTTACGTTTCCATGCTGAGCTAGAGAAGCACAGCTCTAACTAGAGACGTGCGCCTCTAGGAAGAGTTGTTGAGGTGCACACCTTATCCATGAGGAACATTCCTCTAGGATGAGGAGCAAGCCTCATTCCAACCCTGTCCTGCCCGTTTCGTGATGCTTTGGCACAATTCTAAGCCTTAAACCTCACTAAATCGAAGTCTGAACTCCGAATCGAGGCCTAGAACGTCAAAAGTTGGCCTAGAAGCTCATTCTAAGTTCAAAATCACTTTGAAATCAATTAAAACCATTTTAAGAATGATCAAAACCTTCAAATTCAATTCAAAACATTTTCTGAAAACTCATTTAAGGAACTCTTTGGCGTTCAAAAGGTGTACCCCGAGCAACAAAGTTACTCTTTAATCATCATCAGGGCTTCAAGCCACTCCCATCATTCATGCATCCAAAAATTAGGTGTCTACGGTAGGGTACTGACCTTTCCTTCTATCATTGATACATGAAAATTTGTGGTGCCCAAGTTGATACCAAGGACTTCACTACCTGAAGACCTTGAACGGTATCAAGATCACCATAAAAATCTAATATTGTGAAATCCCTAGGCACCAAAAGGGGGGTAAACTAATTAAAAATTAAAAACTCTAAGAGAAGAGTTAAGCTTAAGCCAATCACACACCTACAACACTAAGAGTTATAGTGGTTCGGACATAACAAGTCCTACATCCACTTCCCAATCTCCAATTGGGTATTCCACTATCAATGATCTTTCTACCGGGTTCAAGATCAAAACCCAAGTGTTTTCTTTGACTCACACTCAAACCTTTACAAAGAGTTTTTCTCTTAGGCTCACTCAAAACCTAGTATTTACAAGGCTAACACCAAACCTTTACAATGTGGTTTTTTCATATGGCTTAACTAACAAAACCTACCTAAGTGTTTCTCTCTCTAGAAACCCTTGACCCAAGTGTCTAGGCTAACACTTAAACCTTTCACAACAATTGATTCTTAAACCTAACTTCCCAGAGCTAGCCTTACAAGGAAATCAAATGATCACACAAGACTTTTACAATCAACAAAAATAAATAATGAATGAAAGTTTTGAGCACAACTCACTTTGAGAGAGATTACAAGTAAAAATGTTTTTCCAACTTGCTGATCTTACTTCAAATGAGTTGTTGATGAGCTTTTATAGCCTCTCTATCATTTCAGATTGTTAGGGAGGCTCCCAAAGCATTTATGACTGTTTTTTCCACTTTTCCTCCTTTTAAAATCGTAATAAATGCCTGTCAGATAATGTGTAACACCCTGTTACAAAAGTACAATGGGGTGTTACGGTTTGAACATAGAGGGCTGTTGGATTGTTCAATGGTGTGTTACGTTTGACACATATTTCAGCTTGAAGCTCCACTCCCTGTTGTGGTTGTGTAACAAGGTGTTGTGCTAAGTGTAACGGGGTGTTACAAGAGGGTGTTACAAGTGCTCTTTGCCCGTTTAACTCATTGGAAATAAGAATCAAACAACTGTGAAGTGCAACACCCTGTTACAAATTAAAATGTAACTGTAACATCCTAAAAAAATAATAATAAATTAATTAATTAATAAATATTTTGAAGAATTTATAAATATTATTCAAAAGAAATTTTATAATTCGGTCCATATGTAATTATAAGAAACATTATTATAAAAGTTAAGTTGTAATTTGCAAAATATCTAAATGTTAATATAGTAATTAACGATAAACATCATTATCATCTTTATTATTATTATTATTATTATTATCATTATTATCATCATCATCATCATCATCATCATCATCTTTATCTTTATCTTCTTCTTTTTCTTTTTCTTCTTCTTCTTCTTCTTATTGTTATTATTATTATTATTTAAAAAGAAAAAAAAGAGAGAAATCAGGAGGGAGAGCTTGTAAGTTATAATATACATATATAAAATAAAACTCTCTCAAATTTCTAACACTCATAACTCTCACATATAGAGTTAGAATCACATGGTTTTAGTGTTTATGGATTCCTGGTCTCTCAACCTTCATTTTAAGTGGTATATCACTAGGTTTTCTTGGGTGCAATTTACAGATCTGAGATAATAAATTCTAAATAGAATTTCTCATTTTCTGTTAAATCCGTTTATTATTTTATAAAACTGATTATATATTTGTAATCTAGAGCTTGAGAGGAGTCCAATGGTGTTTTCAGAATTTAATTCTAACACCATTTGTACCAATTACTTGGCGGACCCCACAAGTGGACCTCACCTGTGGGCCCCACGGGTACTATTCACTGTACTATTCATCGATAAAATATGCCAGACTCGATTTTTCGTGCTGATTTTAATGTTGCAATTGAAATCTAAAAATTAGATGCCGGTAATTTCTAAAAGCCTTTTTATATAATTTTAGCGGTGTTTTTAAATAAATAATTTGAATAATAATTATGTTCCAAAAATTAGTAAAAATTATGTTAAACATGAATTCAAATAGGTTTTGGCTAAAGAGCAACAAGATTGAAGGAATGGAATATAACCGCTAGTCGGGTGAGGAAATAAGTTATTTTTATGTGTGTGAGGATACCCCGGTTGTACCCCTAGATTATTGAGTTTTGCTTGCTAAATGTTGATATGTATTTATTGTGTGATATATATATATATATATATATATATCACACAATAAATACATATCA
>CANYLF010478148.1:0-16975 GCA_948193215.1 Bocquillonia castaneifolia | reverse complement strand
TATAAAAAAATAATTGAAAAGGTAATAAGTTGTTTATTTTGTCAACTAGTTGGTGAAAGATTGCGAAACATCAAAATTAAATGCAGTTGAGGCATTATTGATATATTAATTTATGTGATTCGTAAATTTTAATTTAGCATTTTTACCGGTGAAATGTAAATATTCCTCTTTATTACACTCATGGACCTTAATTTTTTTTTTTTTCCGTTATAACGTTATGGTTTTTTAATTTTGATTTGTAACTAAAAAAAATCTTCGGAGTTTTAATTTTTGTAACACAAAATCCCCTCTCATTATTATCAAATCTTTATCTTTTTTTAAAAAAATTCATTTTAATGAATTTTGATATTAAAATTTTTTACGAGTCAACAAAAATGTAATTTAATTTATAAAAAAAATATTTTGACCATAAAATTATTTTTTTCTATTTTAATCGACTAAAATTAAAAAAATTATAAAAAATAAAAAAAATACTCAAATGGTTCAAACTTTGGGAAAGTTAATGGTAAAATATTCTAAATTTTGTGGAATATATGATGAAATTAAGGATTAACCGAAGAACCGAATCTTATCTAGAAAATTGTTTGAGAAGAAAATGGAAAGCAGAAGTGTACCAGAATCCATCATTGATTGAATAGTATAGCCTTCTGATGATTGTATCTTTTGTTTCTCTTTTGATAGATGGGAATCAGGAAGAGAAGAATGAAAAATAATAATTAGATACTTCAATCAGGGACCATATCTATTTATAATAAATCCTTATATGTGAAATTACTAATTTGCCCATCATTAATTAATAATTTACACTTCAGAAATTCAAAACATATATTTACACTACACTTTATATTTTAGATGATATGAACCGTTACATAAAATTTTATCACTTTAATTAGGTCCTTAAACCTTATAATAGTAATAGGTATATGATTATTAACCACAATACATGTACGTCTACATGTCAATATGTATTTATAAATATGTATGCACATAATATACAATCCCAATTCTAACAATCTCTCACTTGGATTGCACAACCATGTGCCCATATTACAGAAACCTTTGATCATATACAAATCACCATTACTAAATGTGCGTAAGAATAAAGATACATCAACTAAATCAATCTCGTACATTAGTCTTATTAGCGTAAGGACTAAAGAGGGAGCCATTGTCATTTTTGCAACTAAAATCCACAATAATCTCATACATCAACTTGACTAAATGACATAGATCAAGTGTGGATGTGTAGCATGGAAATTACATGTAATGTGATATATTCACATACCTATTTCCAACTGGTCCAACCTTAACCAAATGATATCAGAATTCAAAGTAAATCAAATTAATACTTTATTATGTCAACCAAATAATATCATGATATCAAATACATAACATATGACATAAACTCCCACTAAATAAACTTTATCAAATGTAACGACACCCATGTAAGCAATATGCTCATGAAAGGCTGAAGGTGTCAATGCCTTAGTGAATGGATCCGCTAGCATGGAGTTTGTTCGTATTAGCTCAATGCTAATAAAACCACTCTAAACTCTTTCTTTCACAACAAGGAACTTAATATCTATATGTTTAGATCTAGAAGAGCTCATGTTGTTATTTGAATACAAAACTACTGCTCTATTGTCATAATGCAACTTGACTGGCCTTTCAATACCATCGACTACTCACAGTTTTGTAATAAAGTTACACAGCCATATAGCATGATTAGATGCTTCATAACAAGCAACAAACTCAGTTTCCAAAATGGATGATGCAACGAGTGTCTGCTTAGCACTCTTCTAAGAAATTGCACCTCTAGCTAATAGAAATACATAACCAGATGTTGATTTTCGACTATCTTGACATCCAGCAAAGTCGGAATCAGAAAACCCAATGATCTCAAGTTTATCCGACCTTCTATATGTGAGCATATAATCCTTAGTATTATATAAATATCTAAAGACTCTTTTGGCTGCTACCCAATATTCTTTTCTCGGCTTACTTTGATATCTGCTAAGTATTCCTATAATGTATGCAAGATTAGGTCGAGTCGACCAGACTTGTACGTACATCAAACTTCCTAACGCTGATGCATAAGGAATATTCTGCATAAACTTGGATTCCAAATCATTTCTCGGACACTGTTTCAAACTGAACTTATCTCCTTTAAACACAGGGGTGTCATGAGGTTTACAATTTTGCATGCCAAAGCATTATAATACCTTTTCAATGTAACCCTTCTATGATAATCTCAAAATTCCCCGTGAACGATTACAATGGATTTGGATCCCTAATACGAAGGATGCTTCACCAAGATCTTTCATTTCGAATTTATTCGATAAAAATTTCTTGGTTTCCCAAAGTAATTCCACATCACTACTAGCAAGCAAAACATCATCCACATATAAGACCAAAAATATGAATCTACTCCTACTAAATTTATGGTATATACGATTTTCGACGTGTTCACTTCAAAACCAAATGAGAGAACAACTTAATGAAATTTCAAATACCACTGACAAAAAGCCTACTTGATCCCATAAATGGATTTTGAAATACTAAGAGGGGGGTGAATTGGTGCGGAATTAAAAAACTTTGAGAACTTGAAATAGAGTTTAGAAGAAGTAGAATGGACACAAGGAAAGTTTACAGTGGTTTGGACCCAACTTGCCGTACATCCACTCTCCCAAAGACTTCTTTTGGGTTCCACTAATCCACAATAGTGATACAAGGGATTTCAAGGCTATCCCAAACCTTTACAATGAGTTTTTCAATGGCTAACTCACAACCAACCCTAGTGTTTCCCCAACTCACAAAGAATTGACACTAGTACAAAGATAACTAATTCACACAATCCAAGCAACAAATGCTCTAGAGTTCTAGCTATCCAAACCAAACAAAGAATTAATTACAAAAGAATGAGAAATGAATTTGCAAGAGTTTGGCTATCAAAGAATTAATGCCGTTAGTTGAAGGACATTTATGAAGGGTATTTATGGCCCAAATACCAAATTCTAGCTGTTAGAAACAAGATCAAGCTTCTCTCTAACGTTCAAAAACTTTTGCATTTAATGCTCTGAAAAGCATCTGGTCATGGGGGTGAGCAGGGAGTTGTGGCCACGATATTCATAAAATACTCCAACAGGCGACCTTGAGGCTCGCTGGCGCGATTCAGCCTGTGAAGCAATTTTTGTACCATTGGTCACGGGGGCGACCTACTTCATCGCGAGGGCGACCATGTGCTCCAGAAGAAACCAAAAGTCCTTATTTTTGGCCCTTCATGCCACGATCCCTTGGTCGAAGGGCCGATGGTAATTGTGGGGTCATTTCCAATTTTAACCCACTTACTAGAACTTTCTATCTCCACGTGATGCCTAGATATCGCAGGGGCGAGATGCATTACGGGGGCGATTTACAGGTCCATTTCCAAATTGTTGAAGTTACTTCTTGAAACTTATCATTCACACTTAGAAACTTTATCAAACACAAATATGAGGTTGTTAAGCTCAAAGTGAGATAGATTGATAGCATTTAGGCCAATAATCTCCCCCTTTTTTAGTTTGACAACCAAAAATAAATTTAAAGTACGTACAAAAGGTGTTTGAAAGTGTGTGAAAGGAATAGAAATGCTCCCCCTCAACTTATGTAGCATTAAATAACTTACCAAGGTAGAAAGAAGACAGCAAGGTGAAATTTACACAAGTTTTAGATATTACCAAGTTTATACATTAAATTCAATTTTAAAGTTCAAATGTCAAGTCCTCAATCCAATCCATCAACTCCTCTTGCTAAGGTGTGGAACCAGGAACTAGAGTACTTCTCCCTCTTTATCAACTCAAAAATATAGTTAAAGAATAAAATAAAAATGGTAAGGAAATATAAAGTAAAGGAGCATAATAATACAGAAAACCATTCATTTCACTAATAATAGGAGAGATTCATACACATATAAGGAAATGAAATCAAATGCAAAAGAAAAACCCATCAAACTAGATAGAATGAGAAGGTTTGGCTTTGGTTTTAAAGTCAAGTTTGGCTTTAAGGGTTAGGAAATTCTTGTTAAGGCATCTAAGCTCCAAATCTTGATAGTCCATACGCCTATCAACCTTTCTAGCCCATTCTTCTTGATTTGTCATCATGATCCTCACCTTCTCAACATTTTGAAAGAGAAGATCAACCATCATGTTCTTGGCCATCTCAAAGTCAGAATCTGAGTCTTCTTCTCCTTCTTCTTCACCCTCAACAACCTGTTTTCCCTTCCTTTTTTGCTCATGGATGGCCTTGAGCTTGTCCTCTTTCTCCTTTTGTTTCACTTCATCTAGTACCCCTCCAAGGTACTTAACATCCCCATTTGTACCCACCTCCACAATTTTGCATTTATCCTAAAAAAACTTCAAGTTCATCCCACCATTTTCAAGCTTCAATGGAGGAGTGAGTGGGTATGCTTGTGGAGTCCTCAAACTAAACTACAGAAACTCAGCAATATGGGATATATTTGAGGAGACTAGAATGGCAGACCTCTTGGAAGTGGCAACAGAGAGCAAGTGATCAATCAAGAAATAAGCCATTTGGATTGGCTTATTCTTGATCCCACAGTGCAAGAACAGTAAGTCCTTTTGAGTGAGCTTGTCATTTCCTTCCTTCTTTGCAAACACAGAGTTGCAAATTATCTTGTAAAGTACAAAGTGACCTAAAGTCTTCAAAGTGCTGGAAGGACTGTGGTCAGCCTTGAACCTCTTGTTAAACCCAATTTCCTTGTAGAAATCATTCATTTCCATAGTGCTTTCATTGAAATTCATGATTCCAATGGGGGAAAGCTTGAAGCACTCATTCATTTTGGCAACTGGGAATGTAAATATCTTCCTAAACAATTTGAACTGACACACATATGAGCCAAGACCCTCTTCTACATTCTTGTTCACTTTGAGAGTGGCAAGAAATTTAGTTGTCAAGTTCTTGTGCCCATACATCTTTGGTTTTAAGGAAAAACTCCCAACTTAGGTTTTTCATATACCTCTTCACCTCTTGATTTTTAGAACTTCCATGGACTTGATGTGTTACCATCTTGTGGAAAAGAAAGTTTCTAGCATCAATCCTTAGTCATTTGGCTTGCTCTTCACCTTCTAAGAAGTCGGATCCCACACAGTTTTAGGAACTTCGGCTTATGGAAAAGCCTCTTGTATCCTTGGAACCGAGGTAGTGGCAGTGGCTGTTGTCTTAGAGGCTCTTGTCTTTTGAATGTTTTCCTTTTGTTTAACGGAAAGGGTAAGGCCTATGGGTCTATCTTCTTAGTTGGAAGCTACATACTTGACCTTTTTATGAGGGTGTTTCTTTAGGTCATCAACCAAACCCCTTTTCTTAGTTGGTCTCTTACACAATTGATGGTTTTAGAATGCAAAATGCAAGTGGGAACAGAGAAGGGATTCACGTTCAAGGCAAAAGGAAGGAGTAGAAGAGAAATACACAATACAAAGACTTGGAAACGAGAGAAAATAAGGGAAAAAGGATGTAAACTTTATCACAAGTTTAGAGGACTTTATATAGGCATGTTGGCACTTAAATGGCATAAAAATTGCCTAAAAACAAGCAAAATTTCATTCAGAGATAGCCTTCAATGGCTTTTTTTTTTTTGAAAATTTCACAGACGTCGTGGTAGTGATGAGTGATCACGCCAAATATCAGGTAACGGTAAAATTTCTCTAGCATTGCATTAGTGATAAAGGTTACTCGCCATAGCGATGCCAACCTTTCTGAAAAATTTGAAAATTCCTTTAGACATCGCTGGGGTGATTGAGGAAATCATGACCACGATGCTAGTGAAAATTAGTTTTCAAAGAGCATGTGCCTTGGCTCACGCCCGTGATCATGGAGATCTTGGCCGTGATTAAGAACACCAAAATTTATAGAAACCTGGGTAAAAATACTATCGCGCCAGCGATACAGGTATCGCTCCCACGACCAAGGTTTGAAGACAATTTTCAAAGGATTTGACCTATATCACGCCAATAATCATGTTGATCGATCCCATGATTTATAGGTCTAAAATGGATTTTTGCTTAAAACTTGATGAAAACAGGGAAATTTCTTTGCTTTATTGTGCCAATGCTTGATTTATGACTTTAAATGTTCCTTAGGACTTATTAATCAAGTTCAAGCTGATCATTTCAAGTCAATGAACATATGAGATAAAAGTAACATCAATTTTTCCAAAATAAAGTAGAATAAAAGGGTGCTTCCATCTAGCATCCCTAACTCACTCTTAATGAAGTTCATGCGTTCTTCATTAAGAGGTTTTGTAAAAATATCGACCAATTGGTTGGTAGTATCCATGAATTCTAATACTACATCACCTTTTTGCACATGATCTCTAAGAAAATGATGTCTAATGTCTATGTGCTTAATCCTAGAGTGTTGGATGGGGTTCTTTGAAAGATTGATGGCACTAGTGTTATCATATTTGATGGAAATGCAACCCACATCTAGACCATAGTCTCTAAATTGTTGTTTCATCCATAAAACTTGTGATCCACAAGAACCCGTCGCTATATATTTGGCTTTAGCGGTTAACAAAGCAACACTAACTTGTTTCTTAAAACAACAAAAAACTAAGCAATTGCCAAGTACCAGAGGTACTTTTTCTATCCATCATACTACCAGCATAATCCGAATCCGATTATGCAATAAAATCAAATGCAACACTCCTAGGATACCATAGTCCTAAATGCATTGTGCCATGCAAATATTTCAAAATTCTTTTAATCGCATGCATATGAGACTCTTTAGGACATGATTGAAAATGTGCATACAAGCATGTAGCATACATTATATCGGGTCTAGATGAAGTTAAGTAAAGAAGTGAACCAATCATACCTCTATAGTTTTTCTCATCTACACTTTTACCTTTCTCATTCTTGTCCAATTTTGTTGTAATACTTATGGGAGTTTTGCTAGTTTTGCATCCTTCCATCCTAAACCGTTTAAGTAGCTCTTTAGTGTACTTGGCTTGGTTAAATAAGATACCATCCTTCCCTTGCTTGATTTGCAATCTCATGCTCATCTCAAATTCTTTAGTCATGCACTTAGCAAATTTGCACAAACTCTCATTAGTAGCACCAAATATAATGTCATTAGCATAAATTTGGATAATGAGTTGTCATGCTTATATCTTTTTATGAAAAGAGTAGTGTCAACCTTCCCTTTTGTAAAACCATTTTCTTAAAGAAAATTACTAAGCCTTTCTTACCAAGCTCTAGGAGCTTGTTTCAAACCTTACAAGGCCTTAGTAAGTTTGAAAACATGCTTTGGGAAATCAAAATTTTTAAAACCGGGAGGTTGTTCAACATACACTTCCTCTTCAATGAAACCATTTAAAAATGCACTTTTAACATCCATTTGAAAAAGCTTAAAATCCATGAATGAAACAAATGCTAAAAGAATCCTAATGGCTTCTAATCTTGCAATGGGTGCAAAAGTCTCATCATAGTCAATGCATTTCTCTTGGTTATACCCTTTGGCAACCAATTCAGTCTTGTTCCTAATGACTTGACCTTGCTCATCCAATTTATTTCTAAAAGCTCATTTAGTACCAATAATTGGATGATCCTTAAGTCTAGGTACTAAGTCCCAAACTTTGTTCCTCTCAAATTGATTAGGTTCCTCTTGCATGACAAGGACCCGACTTTCCTCATGGAGGGCCTCATCAACATTCTTAGGCTCAATTTGAGAAAGGAATGCAAGATAAGAATCTAAGAGTTTAAGTTGGTTTCAAGTACTTACACCCTTAAAGGTCTCACTAATGATTTTATCCTTAGGATGATCTTTGGAGAATGTCCATGCCCTTGAAAGATCTCCATGCACTTGTTGGTGATCCATATGTGCTTGATCATTACTCATTTTATCCAATGCATGTTGCTCTTGTAGTTCAACATCTTTGTCTAGTCCTTTAAACTTTGAGGCACATCTTCTCCAATGTTAAGCTTTTCAAGTTCACCTACAACATTATCACAAGGAGCACTACCTTTCACAAGATCAAGTTTACTAGTTTCATCAAAGATAACATGCATGGATTCTTCAACAATTAGAGTTCTTTTATTAAGGACTCTATAAGCTTTGCTTGCAGTGGAATAGCCTAAAAAGACTCCTACATCCGTTTTGGATGCAAATTTCCCAAGATAGTCCTTGGTGTTCAAAATGTAACACTAATAACCAAATACTCTAAAATATGAGATGTTGGGTGTTTTACCATTCCATAACTCATAAGGAGTTTTATTTGAAATAGGTCTTTTCAAAACATGATTTGAAATGTAACATGATGTATTGATGGCTTCGGCCTAAAAGTAAGAAGAAGGCAATGAATGCTCATTGAGCATAGTCCTAGCCATCTCAATTAAAGTACAATTTTTTTTCAACAACATTTTATTGAGGAGTTCTTGGATATGAAAAGTTATGAGAAATACCTCTTTTAGAACAAAATTTTTCAAAAGCTTTATTTTCAAATTCTTTTCCATGATTACTCCTCAAAGAAGTTATGAAATACCTTTTTTTTCATTTTGAACACGTTTTGCAAAAGATTTAAAAGCTTCAAAAGCATCACTCTTATGAGTAAGGAATGCAACCCAATAAAATCTAGAGTAGTCATTAACAATGATATAGGTGTAGTGTTTTTCACTTAAGCTAGCTACTTGTGAAGGTCCAACCAAATCCATATGAAGTAATTTAAGTGGTCTAGAAGTATTTACTTGGTTCTTTGGCTTTAAGGAGGATTTTCCGTGCTTTCCCATTTGACAAGCATCACACATCTTGTCTTTGGTGAATTTAATCTTTAGCAAGTCTCTCACAAGCTCCCCCTTGCTTAAGCTTTGAAGCAAATCCATACTAGCATGCCCAAGTCTTCTATGCCAAAGCCAAGCATCATTGCTAATAGACACATGACACTTCACATTTTGGTTAGCAAGATAGTGTAAATCAATTGTTTAGACATTGTTAGATCTTTTGCCTTTGAATACAACTTTATCATCCAATGCTTTGGTGACTAAGCATGTATTCAAGTCAAAAGTAACTTTGTAGCCCTTGTCACACAATTGACTCACACTAAGTAGGTTATACTTTAAACCATCAACCAAAAGCACATTATCAATGCAAGTAGAAGAGTTATTACCAATAGTGCCAATGCCAATTACCTTACCCTTGGCATTTGTCACCAAATGTGACATTTCCACCATGTTTCTTCTCAAGTGTGGAGAAGAGCTTTGAATCATTGGTCATGTTCTTGGAGCATCCACTATCAAGATACCATTCATTTGCTCCCCTTGTGGCTTTCAAGCATACCTACAAACATAAGTTAATCACTTGTTCTTAGGTACCAAACAAATTTGGGTCCTTGGGGGTTAGCATCAACAAAAGAACCATTGAAAAGTTGCTCCCTCCTAACAAGGAAAAACATAGTAATATGCTCATGTTTCATGCAATAATGACATTGAACATTGGGAGAGGAGGTCCTTTTAATAATGACATTGTGTGTGATGTCTTTTAGAAGTTTGGCCTTTAGGAGTAGGCTTACCCTTGGGTTTCCCCTTAGGCTTGCCTTGAGAGGTATTGGTCCTCTTAGCTATGGAGATACTAGGTGTCTTGCCTCCTTGCTTAGACTTAGGCTTCCGACCCTTAGTCCTAGCAACATCCATAATAGAAGTTTGTATTATGGCTAATGACTTTATAAAGATGGTCTTTGGAGCATTGGAGGTTGAAGCCTCATTGAATCCCAAACCATGTCTCACAAGGGGAGTTCTTTGTGACACTAATAAGGTATCAATATTCTCCTTACACTTATGAAATTTGGAGATGGATTCTCTCAATTCTTCTACCTCATTTTTCAATGAATTTCTCTTTCACAAGAGTCTCCATTGATGAAATTTTGAATTGAGAAGCAAGTAGTTAACCTTTAAGCTCTCCTTGGGAAAGCTTAAGTTTTTCTACTTGAACTCTAAGATAACTTATCTCATTATCACTCTTTACACACCTTTTTTATGCTTCAACCATTTGAGTATGGTAGAGAGTGCATTGGGAGTTAAGCTCCTTGAGGAGATCAATAGGGTCATCCTCATCATTATCATCATCATCATCACAATCAAAAGTATAAGAGGAAGAAAAAGATAGGTTAGAAGCATGTACCTCATATGATGAGTTATCTATTACCATGAATGCAAGGTTAGCGGTTTCATCTCCACTCCCACTTTCACTTCCACTTTCTTGTTGAGATGAGGAGGTGTCTTCTTCATTCTCATCATATGTGACACTAAAGCCTTTCTTGTGCTTGCCCTTGAGAGTGGGATAATCCGGTTTAATGTGACCCTTCTTTCCACATTCAAAGCATCTAATAGATGATCCACCTTTCTTCACTTCTTTGCTTCTTCTTCTATCTTTGCCTCTACTAGATGGCCCTTCTCTAGCTTTGATCATTTTGATGACTCTTTTGGAGAGCATCACTAATTGTTCCTCACTTGGACCACCTTTGGCATCTTCCTTTCTTGGCTCTATCTCCTGCTCTTGTGTGGACTTGAGAGCAAGGCTCTTCTTCTTTTCTTCTTTGTTGGAAGCCTCATTAGCTTCTAACTTTGCATCCTCATCTAGGTTTACCTTATAGATCAAGAGACTACCTATGAGTTCATCCATTCTCATGTGAGGTCTTTATATTCTTCAATTAATGTGATCTTTGCCTCAAACTTCTTCCTAAGCAAGGACCTCAAAATCTTCTTGTTTACCTCCCCTGGGCAATAGATTTTCCCAAGCTTTCTAAGCCCTTCCACCAATGCTAAAAGAGGGTTAGTGAGGGTGGTGAAATTCTCATCGGCTAACTTTTTGAAGGTTTCATATTGATAGACAAGAAGGTCTATCTTCTTGTTCTTTACATTAGTTGTGCCTTCATAGTAGTTTGCCAATGTATTCCATAAAGAATGGGTGGTTGTGCATTGTTGAACCTTAGAACACTCCTCTCTTGATAAAGAACAAAGAAAAATGGCCATGGCTCTATGATTTTTACCATTGCTCTTCTTATGAGCATCCACCAATCTTTCCTTTCAAGTGTAGTTTTCACCTCTCCTACCTTTGTGGTTGGTGGAGTCCATTCTTCTAAGATTTGATCCTAAACATCGATTTGGTCACTATCCAAATAGCATTGCATACTCAACTTCCAATATGGATAGTCACTTTAATCAAACTAAGGTCTCAAAATTGAAATACCTTCACCCAAAGACATCTTAAAGATCTTTTACTCCCACTTAAGGTATTAATGAGCAACAAGGCTCTGATACCAACTGAAATACCAAGAGGAGGGGGGGGGGGGGGGGTGAATTGGTATGGAATTAAAAAACTTTGAAAACTTGAAATAGAGTTTAGAAGAAGTAGAATGGACACAAGGAAAGTTTATAGTGGTTCGGATGCAACTTGTCCTACATCCACTCTCCCAAAGACTTCTTTGGGGTTCCACTAATCTACAATAGTGATAAAAGGGATTTCAAGGCTATCCCAAACCTTTATAATGAGTTTTGTTAATGGCTAACTCACAACTAGCCCTAATGGTTCCCCGACTCACAAATTGACACTAGTACAAGGATAACTAATTCACTCAATCTAAGCAACAAATGCTCTAGAGTTCTAGCTACCCAAACCAAACAAACAATTAATTACAAAAGAATGAGAAATGAATTTGCAAGAGTTTGGCTATCAAAGAATTAATGCCGTTAGTTGAGGGACATTTATAAAGGGTATTTATGGCCAAAATACCCAATTCTAGCTATTAGAAACAAGTTCAAGCTTCTCTCAAACGTTCAAACACTTTTTCATTTAATGCTCTAAAAAGTGTCTAGTCACAGGGGCGAGCAGGGAGTCACGGTCGCGATATTCGTAAAATACTCCGACTGTCGAATTTTTCCTAGCAGCGCAGGGGCGACCTTGAGGCTCGCTGGCACAATACAACTTATGAAACAATTTCTATACCATTGGTTGCGAGGGCGATCTACTTCATCGTAAGGGTGACCATTTGCTCTAGAAGAAATAGAAAGTCCTTATTTTTAGCTCTTCATGCCGCGATCCCTTGGTCATAGGGGCAATGGTAATCGTGGGGGCAATTCCTTCGTCACGGGGTCAGCTCCAATTTTAACCTACTTACTGGAACTTTCTATCTCCATACGATGCCTGGATATCGCGGGGGCCATGAATGGTGATCGTGGGGCCATTTACAGGTCCATTTTCAAAACGTTGAAGTTACTTCTTGAAAATTATCCTACACAATTAGAAAGTTTATCAAACACAAATGTAAGGTTGTTAAGCTCAAAATGAGATAGATTGATAGCACTTAGGCCAACAGATTTCTTAAGTTTACAAACCAATTTATTAGTTTCCTCCGAAGCCAACCCTTGTAGTTGTTTCATATAAGTAGTTTCCTCAATTTCTCCATCGAGAAAAGCAGTTTTGATATCCATCTGATGTAGCTCAAGAACAAAATGCACCACAAGAGCCATAATAGTCCTAAAAAAGTCTTTCGATGAAACCCGAGAGAAAGTCTCTTTATAGTCAATGCCTTCCTCCTGAGTGAATCCTTTAGCGACAAGACGAGCTTTATATCTCTCTATATTGCCTTATAAATCCCTTTTGGTCTTAAATACCCATTTACAACCAATCGGTTTCACACCTTCTAGCAATAAAATGAGATCCCAACCATGGCATTTATCCACTTATAAAAATTGGAACTTTCAATTGCTTCATGAAAAGTGAGTGGATCATCTCCCACTAAGTCAACATGTTCCTCATTCTATATGAGATATACATAATCATCTGAAAACATACTTGTCCTTGCTCTAGTAGATCTTCTAAAAGGCTCTGGCTCATTTTGAATTTGAGGTTGTTGAGCTTGATATTGATGCTCCTCATAAATTCTTTGTTGAGGACCTACTGGATGATCTTCAGGTAACTCCTATTGATCTTGATGAGTAGGAAGTTCAACATCAATATATTGATGTTATTGTTGAATAACATTAGGTATCACAACCTCATCATTATCAACAGTACCTATATAAAGAGGAAAATTTATTGAATCCTCTTTAAGTACAAAGTTAATATCCTTATCTTCTCCTCCAAAATCAACATCCTCAAAGAATAGGGCAGTTCCCTAGTCAAAAAATGTTCTTGTTTTTGGGATTGTAAAATTTATACCCCCGCCACCTTTCAGCATACCTCACAAAATAATTACTAATAGTTCTTGCGTCTAGTTTCTTTTCATTTGGCCTATAAGGCCTTATTTCAGCTGGACATCCCTAAACTCATAAGGAGTTTTCTTTGTAGCTTTTGTAGGAACTCCATTAAGGATGTAAACTACAGTCTTTAATGCATTGCCCCATAGAGAGTGAGGTAAAGTTATACAATAAATCATACTTCTTACCATGTCCTTAAGGGTTCTATTTTGTCTCTCTACTACACCATTCATGTTTGGAGAACCTAGCATGGTGTATTGAGGAACAATCTCACACTCTTCTAAGAAACAAGCAAAAGGACCTGGACGTTGTTCACCTGATCCATCATATCTATCATAGTATTCACCTCCACGATCAGATCTAATGGCCTTAATAGTCTTACTAAGTTGATTTTCAACTTCGGCCTTAAATAACTTGAAAACATCCAATGTTTGTGACTTATCATGAATTAAATATAGGTATCCATATCAAGAATAATCATTAATGAATGTGATAAAGTATTGTTGACTATTCCATGAAGCTGTAGGAAATGGCCCATAAACATCCGTATGTATCAGTTCTAAGACATCTTTAACTCTCTCAACTCCTATTTTTCTCTTGTTTGTAATTTTACCCTTTATGCACTCAACACAAGTATCATAATCCAAATTATCAAAATTTTCAATAATCCCTTTCCACACAAGCCTGTCAATTCTCTGTTTAGATATATGACCCAAACGCTTGTGCCATAAAGAGAGAATTTTCATTTGAAAATTTGCATTTAATGCCTTTGGTTTCAACATTATGGGACTCACTATACGAAGATATTGTATCAAGCAAATAAAGATTATCATAATCAGATAAAGTACTAATTCCAACAAGCATGGAATTAAAATAAACATTACATTTTTGTGTCCAAATGAACAAATAAATCCTTCTTTGTCCAATACAGAAACTGAAACTAAATTCCATCTAAAAGACGGTATGATAAATGTGTTATTTAATTCTAAATAAAAACCAGTACATAATAATAACTTAAAAGTCCTTATGCCTTGAACTTCCACTGGATTTCCAGCTCCCATGTATATGAATGTTTTTATCATTATTAGGTTTTCGGTAGTTCAGGCAACCCTACATAGATATACTTATGTGAGTTGTTGCACCAGAATCCAACCACCTAGTATACCTTGGAACTGAAGCCATATTAACTTCAGTACAAACAAGAGCGAAAGCCATACCTTTCTTCACACGCCAAGCGTGATACTTAGTGCAATCTTTCTTCATATGAGAAGGGTCTTTACAAAAGAAGCATTTCTTTTCTTTGTCCCTTGGACGTATCTTTATACTTTTTTTGTGCTTGTGACACCACAATCTCCTTCCCTTTCCTTTTTTTACCACGGCTTGAAGAGGTTGATGCCAAATGAGCACTCTCAATCTTATGTTGTTTCATCCTATCTTCCTCTTCCACCAAGTGAGAGATGAGCTCATTAAATGTCAATTTATCCTTTTAACAATTGTAGCTCACCTCAAGCTATCCAAATTGCGGAGGAAGAGATATCAACGCTAAAAGAGCGAGCAAATCTTTCGAAAGCTCTATCTTTAGTGATTTCAATTTTCCAGCAAGATGAGACATTTCTAAGATGTACTCCCTTATGCTCCCATTACCCTTATACCGTATAGAGACAAGTTTTCTTAAAGATACACTTGTCTCTACCTTATCACTTTTAGTAAATCACTCTTTAAGGGTATTAAGGAAGCTTTTGGCATTAGTTTCCTCAAACATCATGCCCAGAAATGTCTATGGGATAGCATTTTTCATTATCATAAGACTCATGGGATTGAAGTGGTCCCACCTCTCAAAACTCTTCCTATCCTCGGAAGAGCTTTGATCCGTAAGAGGTGCAGGATGTGACTCTCTTAATGCAAGGTCTAAATCCATGCATCCCAAGACCATATTCACCTTATTTTTTCAAGTTTTAAAATTACTACCATTAAGCATCAGAATGTTATTAATTGTGGTAGTAACAGACGAAGCATTAACAATATCAGTTGTATAAAGAACAATATATAAAACATATAATCAGCTCACACATACATCCATAACCAAAATAGTGATTAGTTATACTAATAACAATAACCCATCTCAAGATAACCAATCTGACATCAAATCTAATCTATGGATAGAGAATTTGACTCATAGAAGGCTTTCTTGGTGTAGTAATCAGGTAAAAATGATAAAATCCCATCAAACATTTAGCCTTCCTTTGGGATGACTAAATGCTCAAAATGGACACCTAATAATCATCTCACTCATTACTGCATATATGTGTAAATTTCTACCAAATAATAGTCTTCCTTTAGGCCGACATATTATTCGCATGAATAAAAAGCACACACTACCATCTCAATAATTCACAAGCAAAAAATTCACACTACTGAGGTCACTTTGGTGACTATATCGTTTTAATTAATTGAAGTGAAAAATTAAGTAAAATTAATTTAGTGTTATTTTAATTAACCACTAGTTATAAAGCAAAAAAATATATGCAACCCTAATGCATAAAAACCAAAAAAAAATTATGTATTTATTTCAAATAAAATATCATTTAGAAAATGAATAAATTAAATGAATAGAATATAGACAGCCTTTAAATAATTGAAGGCATTTTAAATACATAAAATAAAATAAAATTGAATGTAAATTCAAGCAGATTAAAAATAATGGGCCCAATTTAAAATAAATACATAATTTACATTCAATTAAAATCTACATACGCATGGATTATAAAACAAAATATATGTAAAGGGGCCATAATATAAATTATTGTATAAACTAAATAAAGGTCCTTTTTTTTCTAATAATTAAAGGACCTTAGTAATCACTAGTTGGTTCACTTTTATTCCGTAAGGCATAATATAAGTAACTGTTTCTCAGACTGGATGCCTTGTAACTATCCAATTAAGCATGTAATGGTAAGAATTATCTAACAACTAAATGTTTCCTTTCAAAAATTTACATGAAAATTTTACGGTTTCATGATTCAAACAAACTGCACCAATTGATTATGATAATTCATAATGCCGACTGAATCAACAAAACAGAGTAATAAATAAATGAAACAAACAAACAGTTTAAAGTGGTGCCCATCAATGACGGCCACACATCACCAAAGATAAAAATGGCATACATGTGACCATCGCAAATATAATCAACAATGGAATGATAAAAGAAAAATCATTTCAACGCATCGGCAAAACATAAAAATTAAAATATAAAACATTACCCCACCGAATGGTATGAAATAACTATTCATTGATTCAAACAATATACATATGGTAAATAATCATCAAAATGAATTCCAACAATTCAAAAACAAGATTAGTCTCTAATACCACTTAATGAAATTAATGATTAACCCAAGAACAAAATCTTGTCTAGAAATTATTTAATAATAAGAAAAGAGAAGTGGAAGCATACCCGAATTCATGATTAGATGAAGAATTGATGAAATAATGGGAAGATGATCTTTTAATTGAATATATCTTCTTAGATTTTTCTTTTGACAGATGGGAATTCAGAAAGAAAGAAATTGATACATCAATTAGGGACCACACCCCTTTTATAATAAATCTTAAAGTGTGAAATTACCAATCTGCCCATCATTATTGATAATTTACACTTCAGGAATTCTACACATAAAATAACACCCCACTTTATATATTAGATGACATGAACCATTACATAAATTTAT
>CANYLF010477802.1:0-12020 GCA_948193215.1 Bocquillonia castaneifolia | reverse complement strand
TCACTATTAAAGCAGCTAAAAATGCTGCATTAAGAGTAATATTATATAAAAGCCTTAGACAAACATACTATCAAGTGGTAATGCCACAACATTTGTGCATTGCACAATAAGTTGCCAAATAAATGAAAACATGGTCAATATGAAGATACTAGACAACTAAAAGAACAGCACGAGTGACAAGACACGTTAGTATTAAAAGCTTTCTTGACTGGCGAATTTAATGCATTTGTCCACCTACGGAATACTAATATTACAGATTTTAACACCTTTAATCTCATTCAAATATCTATAACATTTGAATCCATTGAAATTTTGGTTCTTACTTGATGCAGCATCATGGTCAACAACAGCTGTTTCTAGTAGCTTGTGGACTATAATGCAATCTTTGAGTTTCCATTCCTTGACAGGTCCAAGCGCTCCATTTCTAAGAAAAATGGTTTTTTTAAAAAAAATTAGAAAAAATAAATAGGGATTGAATTTAGTCTCTAATAGAGATGTAAAATCCAAGGTACTAAACCAAAATGAAAGAAAAAAAAGAGAGGATAAAAACAAATATGAGAAGTATTGAATTATTAAAAGCTTCTAATAGAGAGGTAAAATCCAAGGCACCAAACCAAAATGGAAAGCTAAAAAAAGAGGATAATAACAAAAGATGAGAAATTTCACCCTGGCACAATGTTGTTCGTTGAATCTTCAATTAATTTAATAGCTTCAGATTTCTTGTTAGGTTCTAAAAGAAGAACCATTTCTGCCACTGCAGTCCTATGCATCAAAGAATCTGGAAAAAAATAAACAATAAAGTCAGTATGAAGACACTAAAGCTGATTGGGCTAAAAATTTAAGAAAATAGACCAGGTTAGAAGGAAGATGACCTTTATGTTTTTCAAGGAAGCACTTGTTTGCTTCAACCAGAGATTTGTCATGCAATTGACTACAAACCAAACCAAAAAAACAGAGACTTTAACATTCAACGCCTAACAAGCCAAGCAAGCATCATTTCAGGGAAAAATGGTTCAAGTATTATGCATAAATACACCAAAAGGAAAAGATTGTAGAACCTTATTGATGGGCGCTCTGCTTCCAAGACACTCCAAATGAGTTTCTCAGCATCTGTAACTGGAGCAGCCATTGAGCCCACTTTATGAAAGAATCTAATCTGCAGCACATAAAATTCAGAGTTGACACCTGTTAGGAAGCCTAGCTACTTTGGTGTACATCCATTACAGAAACTGATAATATATGCATCTGAACAATCAGCCAAGGGTTTAAAAATCAAAATGATTTATAGTTGTTACACACCAAGCAGTGATGAGAATCTGGGCTTTCAGCATCCAACCTCAGCAATTGCTTTACAGCCTACAAAAAAGAATTAAAAAAAAAACAAAAATAGCACAATATGCAATTAGAAACTTCAGTTATGTACTATAAATGTACTAGTGTTAATTAGACTCATTCCAAATATAAACTGTAACATTCAAATGTGGGAAATCATCCATCATATAGAACAGAATTGTTGAATTCTAGTTGTTTATCCATCATTTGGAAGATCTCTGTCTTTCTACCCCTTGGTTCATGGAATAAAAAGCACAATTACTTTTGTTTGTGCTTCCAGTTCAGATTGACATTGTAAAACAGTAAAACTAGTTGACATGCTAAAGTGGTAGGAGTGATACTAAAGTCAAAGATATACCTGTAGGGCAAGCAAAATTTTCTGCCTTCGCATGTTTACTTCAAATGAAAGCAAGTGAGTCTCCAAAGAGTCTGGTGAGTGCTTCTGAAGCAGTTTCAAGTACTTCGTAGCCTCCAACAACGGATCTTCAACCTGAATAATTACTTGCCCACATCAGAGAGAATAATTCATCCAAAATGAAATGAATACTCTTCAGCAATCCTAAGGGTTATGACAGTTGATATTCAAAAGCTCATAACAAATAAATAAATAGATAAAAAGAAACCAATAGGGTTTAGAAATGACCTGTAATAGCTTTTCACCATTTGGATCTGGATCTACAGGTTTGACATGTCGCTTTCCTGACTTAGAGACACCACTTGAGCTTGATTCTTCATTCTTTACCTCTGCCTCCTGAAGAAAGAAACAATATCAGCAAGCCAAACAAGAAACCTTTCAAATGCAATGTTGCTCTAGAAGCCAAAAACACAAACTGACATACTCTCTTAGCTCGGGCTTCTGCCTTTTTCTGCTTTTGTCTCATCTTCTTTTTCTGAGAAGGCAGCAACTTTGACATTTCATCTTCTTCTTCAGTCATTGACTTAGAGGGAGAATCATATAATTTTAGGTAACATCTGCAAATCAAAATTCCCACCCATAAACAAAAAGAGAAGATAAAAGACAAAACAATCACAAAGTTTATTGCAAGGGAAAGACCGAATCAAAAGGCAGTAAGGAAAAAGAACAGAATGCAGCAGCATTTCATCAACCACTAAAAAAGAAAGTGATGTGTACAGTCGAAAACATCAAATACAAAAAGAAGATTCAGCATGAAACTGTCAAGGGAACCTCACATTCAAATGCATGCGGAACATCAGTCCACAACTAATCTCAAGACTGAAAAATAAACACAAAACACATTTTCAATAGACCCTAATGCATCTTAGATGCAATCAAACTTCGAAAGTTAGTGACGAACCTTCCTGAAAACAATCTCAGTTAACAACAAATAATCCCATCCCTGCTTTCAAATCTATATCTTTCACCAGGCTTTCTTAACAAAGTATAACTCATTTTCATCTCTTTTGAGCCTCCACCCTCCTTTGATATTTTATTTCTTTGCTCCAAAAATTTAAAACAATAAAAATAAAAATGCTCCAAAGTGAAGATATATCACCAAAATATCAATTTCATCATTGCAAATATCATGTCCACCTTATCATCCATGTTATAGCACAATATCAAGCTAAGATACGGGGATGCAACTTAAGGAAACTAATAAAAGCCTGCCAGCTAGCTGCCTGCATGACATACAAAATGACAGCTGGTGGCAAAGGCAAGGCTTAGTCATAACTCCAATTTATGATAAATATGAATGGCAGGCAACAAAAAAAATGCACCCTGGCCCCATAATATCAAGGCAATACTTTTGTACATCAACCAAAACCAGCAGATGAGGTGAAACAATCGCTCAACAGTGTATCCAATATAACGCAACAAGATCCATCCATTTTCATTATCTGGTAGGCATTTCAACCAATTTGCACTGGAATATAACAATCAATCTCTAAACCAAATAAGGCCAACCATAATACAATAGCAGGAGTAAAAAATTCCCCCCACTTCACCATTCCATGACCACCACGTCACAGACACACAACACAATATGCTGGCATGCACACAACCCCATCAAGCACCCCACCAGGACAACCAACACAAATAAATTCAGACAACTAAATCAATCTGTTCATGACAATACCATTGTTAAGGGGGTTAACTGTGGTCTGTGGGGGCAATTTCATAGCCAGAACTATGAAAGATACCTACAGAAAGAAAGTACCAATAACTTGAAAATAATTCTCAAAGAAGTATGCTACCTGATCACTCCAGCTGCTGCTTTGTGGAAATATGCATGAGAATGCAACCTATCTTGAAATTTAAGCATGGCCACATAAGCACGCAATGTCATTTTCCTTAAGCAATATGAATGGAAATCAAATTGGTCTTCAGTAATATCAGCATAGTGCTTCTCCACAGCTAAGAACTTCTTCAGTGCACGTCCAAGATCACCTTGGCGGAAGTAACTTTCACCAGAAGCAAGCTCATACCTTTCACCATAGAATATCATTCAGAACTTAAAAGATACACAATCCCACTCTAGGAAGTTAGTATCAGGAATAAACAGAGACCAACCACATGCACTGCATGTCATGAAGGTTATTGTGCTGATCCCCATCTTTAGTAAACAGCACGGCAGTTTTTTCAGCAGCGGCAACCTTCAAGGAAAAAGATTCAAGTATTATAACAGCAACGGGAAAAGATACATGGGAAAGAGCACCTAAAACAAACAATGACATGAGAAAATTAAACCTGATCAGCCTGCAGCATACGTTTTACACATTCACTATTTATGTACCGATCAGCAAGATCCATGCATCTCGCTTCATCAGCCAATGCTGCAGCAGCAGCTAAATCACCAGCATGCTTCAAAATGCGGCTCTGTAATCAAACAAGTATGTGTTGATATATAAAAACATGTAACAACTATTTATCATCTTTATGTGTCTCCACAACATGTAACAACCATCATCTTCTTTCTGTGCCTCTGAAGGTAGATACTGCTGATATGAAATAAATACTACTTTCTAAAATTAGCAGTGAGCATGAAAAATTTGAACTTTTTAATTCTTACATCTTCATATTATTTTTTTAAAATGAGAATCATGTAATGACAATGAAATCAATCCTCAAAAAAGAAATCAGAGTAAATAGTGAGATTGAAACAGGACCAGAAAATGAAGTTGCACCATAGTATAAACAAGAAATTATATCATCCAGAATCAAAAATCAAAGAGGTAAGTAATTGGAATGAGATTAGTTGCATAAGCTTGCAGTTCCACATATTTACAGATGGATGAAGGAAAAAGAAAACCTTGACTGAATACAAATCAATCACTGTGGGAGTGTGCTCTATAGCTTCATCAATTTTAGTTAGGGCAATGTCATATTGTCCACGTCTGTCATAATGCTGCATTAGAACAAAAACACTCAAATTATTAAAAAAAGGTTGACAAGAATAGTAATGATTTGAGCATGCTGTGATTGATACTCAACCTGTGCCAAGAAAAATAAGGTCCACATTAGGGTTGAAGGAGGCTCTTTCTCTGACCTGCACACAAATAAAGGGGGGGAAAAAGCAAAGGGATTTTCAAAGGAACTCTGGAAGATAAATGAAGCTCAATACGAACATAATAAGACACCAATAAAATACCGACATGCAATTCTTAATTTTCACAATCATCAGTCACTTTCTAAATGCCCTACATTGCTACCATTAGAAGGACTACCAGTCTCATATACAAAACACTGGTTAAACTTGGTTGGCTTTGGAAAAATCTTGAATCCAACACACAAAAATATGTTCGGTTTGTTCTTTTTAAGTATCAAGTTTCAACATCAGACAAAATAAACACCATCCATAAATCATATCATAGTCCAGAGCAAAATTACCTCCCCGGGTATCCCCCCGTCATTCTAATTGAACTCTCCAACTCAAGGATAAGATTTTCCAGTATGTTTGCCTGTATGAGTTGTTGCAAAAAAAGAGTTACTAACCAGACTACAAATGATTTTCCAATGTTAAAAAAAAAAAAAAAAAGCAAGGAAGGAAAGAAAAACTCACCTTGCCGGCATGATCATACAATGGAGAAAGATCGGAGAATAATGAAGGAACACCCTAAAAATACCAAGAAATCAATACATTACTGTGCCCAAGTTTTTTTTGAAAAAAAGAGAGATTGGTTTGAAAAAATTAAAATAAATACCTTGGTAAGGAGGGGCCTGACATAGTTGTCTGCAGCTTCACGAAACTTGTCTCCTTGAAGAAAATCAAGAGGTATTCTCTAAAATATGGGGTGAAGAGAGTAAGGTAAAAGCTAGGAAAATTCTCATACTCCACATATATATATACAAGTACATTCTAAAATTTGAAGGTGAGGAAATCAATTATTAAAAAGAAGAGAGGAAAAACTTTAAGCAAAAACAATAGCATCAGTCAAAGTCAGGAAGACATACTATTAATATAAATCCACACATGAGCATTTCTCAAAATAAACATACAACATCAAGGATCACATCAAGGTCTTAGAATCCAAGCATTCCCAGTAAAGGAAGGAAGATCATTTATTCAGTTGTTTCACTTCTGTTGGAACAGTACCCCTTCAACAGGGAGTTAGAGGTGCATGAGTTTTTTTTTTTTTACAATTCGGTAAAAAGGCTGACGGTGAATTCTAAATAATTGCAACTTGTGTATCTGAATCACTAAGAGAAATCATTTCAATTTCATCTAGACTGAACATCGCATAGATTCCTCAGAATTACTCGCTAGATACACATGGCTTTACATACATCCCTTGGTATTAGCTCAAATGATAGATGGACAAAGTAGGCCAGCATAGAATAGAAGCAGAGTTCAGAGCAAGAGGACATAGAGTAACATGCCAAAAATAATTCCTGCTTTATACAAAAATGAGACCAATAAATATCACTTTAAACCTAGTAAGAAAAATGTTTAACCTTAACAGCAGATGACCAAGTATACTGCTGCCCAAGCAATTTGTACAAGTTATCCAACTTATCGATCTCATCAGCAGAATAGTGGCCAGTTTCTGAATCCAACCCAAGACATTTTTGCAGACCTTCATAATATCTGAAAAAGTGAAAATAGAGTAAGAAACATCCAAAAGCCTGGGTAAAAAAGGAAAAGAAGAATGTTTTGCAACCATTTCAATGTGCAGATTGCATATCTTATTCTGCATTTAATTTGACAACATCTAATATTTAATAGTATCATACTAATCAGAAATATGAGCACACCCAAAAAGTGTACATCTAGCAACATTGTCATAATATGACCAAAAAAATAGTATTTCAAAATAAAACAATGATTAAAAAAGAAAGAGCAATGCAAGATGTAACTTTGATTACCCAGGAAAAAACAATAATAGAAAATAATAACAGGCTGCAGTGCAGAAGCACTTGAAATAATAGTTGACAAATAAACGATGAAGCCAAACATATTATAAAAAGTGTTGTGCTAAAGACACCATTTGGGTACAACAGTTGCTCTATGAAAATAAATAGCATTAAGTGCCTGTTTGTTTTAGTGGGGCAGTCATATTTCATAGCGTTACGGTTATTGACTGCCGTGTTAATGTGTTTGGTAAGCAAAATTTTTGTTGCAGCGGTTAAAATATGTGACCGCTAGCTTTGAAGAACACAAAATAAATTTGACGGTTTTACAAAGCTCAAAAATCGAGCTTTCCACCCACCGCTCCACTAAGATTCCTCAAGTGTCCTTTTCTCTATGTATATACTATCTAGTATTGTTTTTTAGAATAATTTTTTTGGTGCCCTTTTAATACTATAATACTTGGGTTCCTTTCCTTGGTTGATTTTTTTTCTAATTAATATTCTTTGTCTGCGCTTTAAAATTAATCATTTCATTGGTGTTTTTAAATTCTTTATTTTAGTTATATTAAGAATTTATTGCTAATATTATTAACATGAAACATTACATTGTTATTATATAAAAGTATATAGTTATGTTAAATAATCATTATTGTTATTATTATTAGTATTACACAAATATTTTTTTGGCAATTTGTAAATAATTGTAATTTCAATTATTGAAATTAATTAATTAATCATGTTAATTGATATATAAATATACTAATTATGGAACTTTTTTATTCATATATATACATGTATGTATGTATGTATAAGTCCTTATTGGTAATTTTAAAACTTCACCACTGTTTTAACAGCTGAGTTACCAAACACATTTTTATACATTACACAGCTAAAAACTGACCGCTGATTTTTAACAGCTGACAGCTAGCTTTCAACAGCTAACTTTTGACCGCTAGAAAATCACCACCACAGCTAAACCAAATAGACCCTAAATCAAGTAGCAAATGTGATGTCCCCTTATTTGATACATTTTGTTGTTCCTTCTATAAATTATTCAGTATGTCCACTTATTTGATAGATCTTGTTGTTACTTTGTAAATCTTACTAAACTTCAAGGACAATTCAACAAAAAAAGAAATCACCTGGTTACAATGTAGAAATAAATGAATTTTTCATGATTGAACACAACTCAATCAAACACAGATGTGCATATGCATGTAAATGCATTATTTTGATCACTACTTTCTAAATGGAAATGAGATCGAGAAATCACCTATAATTGTCAGGATTCACCGCAAGTAACACCCTGTACAATTCATCACCCTCTTCAAGGCGAGCAAGCTTCAACAGTAGAGAAACTTCTTGCTCTTTGTATGCCAATTTATCCACCTGAATCCATTTCAAGGCATTAATTTATTAGAAACTACTCATAGTTCACACTATCTTACTGCACAGCCAAAGTTAACACAGTCCACTTACAATTTTAGACCCTTTCTTCTGCAACTCCTCAAGAGCTCTCTCAAGAAATCCACATTCTTCTAACAAAGAGATCTGAAGGTAAAGAAAAGGAAGATATATAACCATCAGAATTAAGGAGGTTTCTAGCATATTTACCACTCAATGAGCCTATTTGTAAACAAAAAATCATATGCACAACTTGCTCATATCATCAGCATTGAAATGAAAAGACAACTAAAGAACTTAAGAAAAGGGTCCATATCAATTGAGTTATCCATGACAATTTACAAGATACATGAAAAGGCAACAACAAGAAAGAAGTTTCAAATTTAACAATAGTTGCAGGCTCTAGTTCTGTGGCTCATCAAATTAGAGGGGACTCATCAACCATAACTGTGTTAGGGAACTGCACATTCATGCAATAGAAACACATAGCACTAAGCTTCATCTTCAAATCAAAGCCACTGGCTTAAGCTGCAATAACTATACGATTACATTTGAAGTCATAGCAAATCAGAATCCAAAAATATCATAATAAATACAATGGTTATAGAAATAAAAGATCCATTTCTTTATTAACACATAATAATAGAGAAAGTGCACAAAAAAAAGAAATATTAAGAGGAGATCCAACATATGAAAGGATAGTATAGAGTGAAAAAAGAACTGTAAGCATCCATGATAGTACCTTATATAAAAGCATTTCTCCATGCTCACACCGTTCATTGTCTGGTGGATAATCATCCTCTAATGTCCCTTCATACGCTTCCAAAATATCGACAGCTTTTGAGGCACTACCAAACAGCATGATAATTTTTCAACATAAACAGCAAGAAGACAACTCCAGCTAAGAAAATTAGGGGAAAAAACGGCAATATCTATAGCCTTGGCCATTGCATCATGAAAAAGAAAAGGAAAAACAATTGAACGAGCTGAGGTAGAAATGCTAAGTGGAACTGAGAGCACATGCTTTTCAGAGTATTGAGTGTTCCATATTACTAATCATATCCAAAAACCATAATACAAAGTTATAACAAGATTTTAAGGACCCATTACACTGATCAAAAATCTTCAAGAAAAACTTCTGTAAATACAAAGATCAAACCGTACTTTGAGTTCAAATGATGAGCAACAGCAAAGCCAATCCAGTTCATGCGGTGATTTGGTTTTAAGGTTAGCAGCTGTTGTCTAGTCTCAACAAAACCAGTCAAATCACGCATTTGTGCCTGCAACATGAGAAGATGGTATCACACATGATTCATAATAAGACGACTAGTAAATCTCCATGGAGATATTAGAAACTACAGTAAAAAAAAATTCAACAAAAAGGAGAATTACAGCTTCTCTCTGCCAATTCCTTAAATACGTTAAGGTGTTTCAGCAGGATTAGCAATATATAAACTTAACTAGGAAACGCAGCTTTTAATTTCATATGAACAGCCAGCTGAACTTTTATAAAAAAACCACTAATGTAAGTTTTCATCCCTAATTGTTCACCAGGTCAATCAGTTTGATCAGGTTTAGCGTAGGTCCAAACATATATACCTGCAAGAGAGACAAGTCTCGCAGTATCTCAATATTGTCTGGATCTATTTTCAGCGCATTTCGGTAGCATTTGATTGCCTCTCTATATTCTCTGTCAGATCGATAAAGGAGACCATACACATGCCAGCAAACATGACTTTTAAGGTCATTCTGCATCAGAGTCGCAAACATAAACCCAATAATGAAACAGGAAAATAGAAAATGAGAACAAAAACAAACTTTAGGCCCTACAATAATCAGAGAGAGATCTAAACCTTAAGGCCAAGCCGGACAAGTTCATATGCTTCAGATTTGCGATCCATACAATTTAATGTCAAGCCTTTCATTGATAGTGTTTCTGGTAAATAACAAAACTGGAGTTGATTAAAATTGACAAGAACTTATAAAATCCAATAAATGATTAGAAAGACAAATTGAATCAATAAAATTGAAAATATTCAAATATTACATTGTGATACATGCAATATAAAGATTAAAAAGCATTGTGATTGAAAAAGATCAGGATTTTCTAATTGATCAAATATTATGCTATATAAAGATTAAAAAGCATTGTGATTGAAAAAGATCAGGATTTTCTAATTGATTAAATATTATGCTATAAATCCGATTAAGAGAATGACAGAGGATCTAATCCATCACTGTTATTCCACTAAAACTAGGGAAATGGGATATGGGAAATTCTCACAACCACAATGACAGACGTATAGTCCATGCCACTATTCTCCTCAACACCATATTTTTGACCATCAAATAAATAACAACAATTACTACATCATTAGTAGTTGACTATTCTCCATGCTCTGTAACCAATAGATCTCATCTTATATTGTGAATTTGATAGCACCCTTTATGTCAGCATTCTATTGCAAACTAGCATTAGATTCAAAAAGTGCAGAGATAATAAAATAAAATCCATTGCAGTCATTTGCCCCCCTACAAACAACTGTTACACTTATTGCCAACCATGCCACCAATCCAATATAAATCACTTGCACATATTGCCATGTTTAAATCCTCCTAATTTTTTCAACTTCGGAAGAGAAGAACATATGCAGTTGCTTGTGAAGGTAACATAATAATTGGCTAAAATTCCACTTGAAATGTCAATTTCAATCAATCCGTACCTTCACCAACCAAGCTTTTTTTGTCGATATAAAATATCATGCCATTTCCCTAAGGTAGTTCATGGCTTCATGGAATAATATGAAATTATGAATAGATATTTAAGTTCCAAAAATAGAGTTCTAAGTATTGCACCTAGCCTAACAAATAACATCCACGAAAAGAACCTAGCAAAACCACACACAAAAGCATTCAAATATTAGGCAATAAAAATAAATCAAACCAATTTGCATGAAGCAAAAAAAAAAAATACCTCCATGATCTGGAAACTTTTTGAGTATCGCATCGGCAGCTTTAAGCCCCTTCTTATACTGTTTAGTCTCATATGATTTCTGCAACAATAAAGAAAAATGCCAACCTCAAATTTATAGTTGTTTTCAGAAAAAGCCCACCAGGAGTAAAAAAAAAAATAGTCACTGATAATCACAACACACACAACCACACCCTACAGCATATACTTCTTCTTTTATCCGAACAAACACGGTATATAATAATAAATTAAAGTATGCCATGCTTCAGTAAAAACAATGCCACACAGCACATGCTCAACAAACAAATAAAGGCACAATCTTTTAAGTGCTGCAGTTATCAATTTGAGTCAATCAAACATCTTAAATAATTGACCATATATAGCAATTCACTTACAGATAAAATTTACTGAAGTAGTAAAAAAATCTAAAAATAGAAATCAAAATCATAAGGTTCAAAAAAAAAAGCTTTTGACCATTAGATGACAACACAAAACCCTAAAAATAAACAAAATCAGATACTGAAAGTAAGGAATCAGGAAACTAATTAAAAACCCAAATAAAATAAAACAGAAAAAGAGAATCGAAACTTACGACGATGAGTTTGAAGAGGTTAGCCTCTTTGGGAGGCAGAGAAGCCCCCATTGTTATTAAAATTAAAAACTTGGCTTAAAAAAGATAGGGTTTTAGAGATATAAAATAAAAATTCCAGCAGAGACTGCTTTATTTTATTTTATTTTATTTTATTTTAATTTAATCTAATACAAGAAAAAATATAAGTAAAAACAAATAAAACGAATAAATGAAAAGATAAAGAAGAGTGCTGGCGGTAGTGGTGGTGGTGGCGGTAGTGGTGGTGGCGTTTTTCTACTGCAACCCTACTACTGCGTGTGACTAACAAATAACAACATAGTACTTCTACTTCTATTGTGTGTGTCAAATAAAATAAAATAAAATAAAATATAACTACAAATCCATACTTGTTTGGACTATTTTCCCTTTCCCTT
>CANYLF010477704.1:0-10279 GCA_948193215.1 Bocquillonia castaneifolia | reverse complement strand
CACTGTTCATCCACAACGATCGTTGCACTGTTTACAACGATCGTTGCACTATTCACAACGATCGTTGCAACCCTATTTTCAGAGAAAAATTTATTTTCGAAGGGAATTTTTAATTGGACATTGATTTATGATTAATTACTATCATTATGTATTTTAATACGTGTTATATAGTGTTAGATTCGGGTAGTTACAAGTATAAACTGTCACTTTAGAACTAAGAAAATAAGGCCTAAATTTATCAAAAGCATAAACTACACCAAGTATTTCTTTTTCAATTGTTGCATAATTAATTTGGGCATCATTTAACGTCCTACTAGCATAGGAAATCACATGCAACAACTTATTCTTCCTTTGTCCAAGCACAACACCTATAGCATAATCACTAGCATCACACATAAGCTCAAATGGCATAGACCAATCTGGAGCTAAAATAATAGGCGCACTTACTAAAGCCTTCTTTAACCTGTTAAATGCATCAATACAATTATCATCAAACACAAAAAAAACATCTTTAGCTAGCAGATTACACAAAGGTTTAGCAATTAAAGAAAAATCCTTTATAAAATGCCTATAAAACCCTACATGTCCTAAGAAACTCAGGGCGACTTTCATATTAGTGGGGATTGGAAGGTTTTCAATTACTTCCACTTTAGCTCTATCTACCTCAATCCCCTTGGATGAAATTTTATGGCCTAGAACTATGCCCTCCTGGACCATAAAGTGGCATTTTTCCCAATTTAAAACTGGGTTAGCCTCTTCACAATGTTGCAACACCCTATCTAAATTTTCTAGACACTCCTCAAAGGTGTCACCAAACACTGTAAAGTCATCCATAAACACTTCAACACATTTTCCTACCAAATTAGAGAAAATGGCCATCATACACCTTTGAAAGGTGGCAGGGGCATTACACGAGCCGAATGGCATCCTTCGATAAGCAAAGGTACCATAAGGGCATGTGAATGTAGTATTGTGTTGATCCTCTAGGTTTATAGGAATCTATAAATAACCAGAAAAACCATCAAGGAAACAGTAATAAGCATGACCAGACACACGCTCTAACATTTGATCAATAAAAGGTAAAGGAAAATGGTCTTTTTTAGTAGCTGAATTCAGCTTCCTATAGTCAATGCACACTCTCCATCCCACCACCAAGCGTGTGGAAATCTATTCCCCTTTCTCATTTTCTACCATTTGCATTCCACCTTTTTTAGGAATACATTGAATTGGGCTAACCCAAAAGTGGTAAAAATCTTTTTCAAAAACCTAATAATAGTTTTAACATCATTATAAGGTAAAGCAATGGCTTCTACCCATTTTTATACACAGTCAACAACAACTAGAATGTATTTGTTTCCATAAGATGATGGAAATGGCCCCATGAAATCGATGCCCCACACATTAAACAATAATCTCTAAAATACTATTCAAAGGCATCTCATTCCTCTTGGAAATATTATCGGTCTTCTGACATGGGTCACAATGCATGACAAATTTCCTATAATCTTTAAACATTGTAGGTTCAGCCTTCTTACCATCATCATCAGCCTTTGGTTAATCTACTACATCCTCAATCACCACTTTTGGACTAGCTAGTTTTGATTTCCCAACATCAACCTTGGGAGACTCTAATTCTCTACCACTCCTCAGTGAAATGGCACTACATTGCTTGGGATTCACTTCAGTATTGCTAGGAAATGTGCCAGGATTCCTAGAATTCATAGATTGAGCTATTTGCCCCATTTGATTCTCCAAATTATCAATAGAAGCTTGAGTGTTCTTTGCCAGTAGACTAACTGTTTCCTCAAATTTCATAATGGTAGAACCATGTTTAGTACTTTGACTAGCCAACATCTCTTATATACTATCAAGCTTACTATCACTCATATCAGCTCTCCCTTTATTTTGTTGAACAGGTTGCTGAAATCCAGGAGGTGCTTGTTTTTATGCATTATTGCCTCCCTAAGAGAAATTGGGGTGATTCCTCCATCCAGTATTATATGTGTTGGAATATGTGTTGTTGACTTACCTTTGCTGAATATTGTTCCCATAATTCCTACCAACATAATTAACCTGCTCCTTAGGCTCAGGGGCAAATGGATTCCCCTTTTGACAATCCCTACTACTATGACTATTCTCCCCACATAGATCACAATACATAACAATTTGATGATTGTTAAGCTTAGCATCTAACCTCTCCATCATCTTAGTCAAATTTTACAAAGCATGTTGGTCAGCACTCACTTGTGGTTGCAAAGCTTGGTTAGAATTTACCTCATGCACCCTAGCTATTTTCTTAACACCAGTCTGCCTCTCAGTTGGCCATTGATAACTATTAAGCGCCATCTCCTCAATCAGCTTGCGAGAATCACTAATAGTTTTACCCATAATAGAACCACTAGCTACAGCATCCATGGTATGTTTCAATTCATCACAACAGCCCTTATAAAAGTGCTACACCACCATCCGCTCAGGCAGCTCATGATTAGGACACTTCCTTAAGTATTCCTTAAACCTTTCCGAAGCCTCATAAAAGGTTTTCCCATCATATTACTTGAATTTAGTAATGTTGTTCCTCATTTGCATAGTCTTTCCAGGGGGAAAGAACCTATCTAAGAAAGCCTCAATCAACTGTGCCCAAGTGGTAATAGAACCAGTAGGTATCGAGTCCAACCAAGCTCTATCTCTTTCTGTAAGAGAAAATGGAAAGAGTAGCATCATGATTGTCTCTTAAGGTACATTATTCTTTTCCACTAACCCACAAACTTCCAAAAACACCTTAAGATGATGATGAGGATCTTCATTAGGAAACCCATCAAACTGTGCATTGTTCCTCACCATAGAAATAAAATTGGGATTAATCTCAAAATTATTCTCAGCTATTTTGGGATACACAATACCCGATTGCACCATAACTTTCGGTGCACTATATTCCCGAAGGGTCTTAGTATTAACATCAACCATAGCTTGCTAAAACTCTCTCTGTCTAGCCCTTCGAGCTGCTCTCTTTCTACTTTTAGTGGACCTTTCGATTTCTGAATCAATAGGATTATATTCAAGATTTTCTTCTTTCGCCTTTCTCCTAGTCAGCATAAACCAAAAAAGCACCTTATAAAAAGAGAAAAAGATTTAACCAAATAAAAATAAATAAAATCACAATCAATAGCACCGAATCCCCGGCAACGGCGCCAAAAACTTGATGCGGGTTATGCAAGTATACATAATCGAACAAGTAATAAAGTAATGAGTAAAATATCATTCCCTCATAGATTTAGTGTTAACTGTAATTCTAATTATCTAAGCCTAATTAAATCAAAGTAAAAGGGTATAACTGTTGTGAACTAAAATTGAATTAAAACTATAATAAGAGCTAAATTAAACCAAAGCAAGCAATCTAAAAAGATGTTTAAAACAATGAGGATGAACTCAAGTATGGGGTAAATTTCATTGATTTCCCCTATTTAATCTAATTCAAATTTCTCATCTATGAAACTAGGTAAATTGTTTATAATCTATCCCTAGACTTATAAAACTGATTCCATTAATTAATTAATCCCTCCAATTAACTCATCTCTCGACACAATTAACCTTTGAAAAGAATTAATCAATAGAATTGTTAATCACAACCTTAAAACGCCCTAAGTTTATTAAAATAATATCTTTATTCAAATTAATAAACTTTGGTTTTGTTAATTAGAGCTCTTATATAGCTCAACTCCCGAAGAAACTATGTAATCTCAAATCATGTAGATAATTGGCTAGAAAATCAAACAAGCATTAATGTAAATTAACAAAATTTATAGATATGTGAGAAAATTCAAAATTAATTTAAATAGGGTTTGTATCAACTACATCATCCCATACTTGAAAAAGAAAGTTAGTTCATGGAGATGGAGAGTAAATCACAACAATAAATCAAAGATAATGAAAACATGGTGGAAAAAAGAAAACCCTTTGATGAACAAAAGTCTTCAATCTTGAAACCAAAAATCTTCAATCTTCAACTTGTTTTTGTGTTGGAAAATTTGCCTCCTTGCTTCAAGAGAATTTTTAGATCTTGAAAAAGAGTTGTGTCCCCCTTCTCTCTAGGTTTAGATGGGTTTATATACAAAAATATATAGATCACAGGGCTTCTTGAACTTCCTTTTGACTTAAAATCACTAATTTTCAGACTTCAGACACGCATCATGTACCGTGTCATGGTCTTAGCATGTCCATAAGTGAAACCGTTACACCTTCTGCCCGTTTGGATTAATTTTATGCTGATTTTGATGTGTTACGGTCTTAGTCAAGGTTTGGTGAAACCGTGACACAGACCATGACACCCTCAATTTGCACTATAGCTCATACTTTCGGACCCTGAACACACGAACTGAGACCATAACTCCAACCCTCATATGAAAATATGTTTGCCTCTGAAATTTCAGCTCAATCGGACTTGTATTTAAAAAGTTATAGCACTCATGGTTAGCTCCAAACCATGACAGAAACCATGACACTTGCTATTTACCTTATTTTGCTTCCAAATTCAATCATATTTTGTAAATCACCTACAAATAGATAAATTCACTAATTAAGTACCAAATTGCATAAAATTGAGAAATAAAACAATTAATTATGAAATATTTTGACTTAAATAGGTATATAAATTAAGCTCCCATCACTTCAGGAACTCGGCAAAACAATAAAAGATCTTGTGACCTCAGAAGTGGCTGTTTCAGCTTTTACAGGAGAATTAACAAAAATTGTTGGAGTTTTACCTGTAGAGCTAACCGTAGGCAGTAAAACATCACTGTCTGCATTTTTTGTAGTGAATTCATCAGCCAGTTATCATACTTTACTGGGGAGAGATTGGATTTATTCCAACTGGTGTGTGCCTTCATCACTTCACCAATTTCTCCTGTTCTGGAAGGACGATGAAGTAGAGGTTGTATGGGTAAATGCAGAGCCTTTTTGTAGTTAGGTGGATGTAGTAGAGCCTAGATATTATGATCACCACATTGGCCTAATCAAAATTGGAGAGTGGAAGAAAGAGAAAAGATTTCAACAAAGTGCTCTTGTAAATCAAAGAGAAGAGTTGAAGGAAAAAGTAGAAGCTTTAGTGAAGATGAATGCCTTCGTGCCTTTTAGTAGGCCGTGGTCTGATGCTCCTATCATAGAGGAGTGTGATGATTAGCATCCAAAAGGAAGATTATGCAGTAGCTGCAGCTCTAATTTTAAAACATTTCTTATAGAAGACCTTTGAAAAAATAAAAGCAGAAAATGATGAAGAGCTGAAGATCTAGGAGGCCGAAATGGTGTGCGAGGAAGATGAAGGATTTCTTGAGGGAGAGGAGATTGCTTTGGAAGAGCTGAACACGACTCCTTTAAAAATTGATGATGTCAAAGTACAAACTGCAGAGCCCTTGGAGGAACTAAATATTGGTTCCTCAGAAAATCCAAAGGTAACTTCCATTAGTGCTCAATTAAACAAAAAAATTAAGAGTGAATTGGTAGAAGTATTAAAAGATAATAAAGATTGCTTTGCATGGGATTACATAGACATGCCGGGGTTGAGTACGAGGTTAGTAGAACATAGACTTTCAATAAGTCCAGAGTTCAAACCATACCGCCAACCACCTAGAAGAATGTATAAAGATGTAGAATTAAAAGTTAAGGAAGAAATTGAAAAGTTACAAAAAGCTGGATTCATTAGGCCAGCCAAATATGCTAACTGGCTGGCCAATGTCATTCTTGCAGTTAAAAAGAATGGCAAGTTAAGAGTATGTGCAGACTTTAGGGATTTGAACCTAGCAACTCCTAAAGATATATATGCTATGCCAATTGTTGATTCTACAACTAACCATGCCCTATTATTTTTTATGGATTGTTTTTCTGGTTACAACCAAATTTCATTGCAAAAGAAGACATACCAAAGACGGCTTTCAGATGTCCTGGTTCCATAGGGACATTTGGGTGGGTTGTTATGCCGTTTGGTTTGAAAAATGTAGGAGCTACATATCAAAGAGCTATGAATGCTATTTTTCATGATCTCCTGGGTAAGACGATGGAAGTTTATATTGATGATGTGGTGGTAAAGTCTAAGGAAGAAACATATCATGTCCAGCACTTGAGGGAAGCCTTTAGGAGAATAAGATCCCATGAATTGAAGTTAAATCCCTTGAAGTGTTCTTTTAATGTGAAAGCAGGTAACTTTTTGGGTTTCCTGGTCCATCAGAGAGGGGTTGAGGTGGATAGAAATAAGGCCCGTGCTACTCAGGAAGCCAGACCTCCAACCAATAAGACAGAATTACAAAGGTTTTTAGGCTAAGTGAATTATTTGAGGAGGTTTATTTCCAACTTAGGAGGAAAGATAAATGAGTTTTTTGGTCTTCTAAGATTGAAGAAAGAGGAGTTTGTTTGGGAAGACAAGCATCAGAAGGCATTTGATAAAATTAAGGAGTACCTGAGTGCTCCACCTGTGTTGGTGCCTCCAAGAGTAGGAGTTCCACTGAAATTTTATATCTCAGTAGCCAATGAGTCAATTGGGTGTTTGCTAGCACCAAACTAGTTAGGCCATGAGCAAGCTGTTTATTATTTAAGCAGATCTCTTACTCCTACAGAGGCAGGATATGCTCCCTTTCATAAGCTTTGCTTAGCTCTATATTTTGCATGTAAGAAATTACAACATTATTTGCTAAGGAATAGAGTTTAAGTGGTGTCTCAAACCAATTTGCTGAAATACTTGTTAAACAGGCTTGTTTAATCAGGGAATCTTAGGAAATGGCTTATTAGTTTTTTAGATTTTAATTTACTTCCCAAAAAAGTCCATAAAAGGTCGGGCTTTAGCTGATTTCTTAGCCGATCATCCATCTGTGTCTATTGATTATGATGATGAATTACTTATTGATAATCGGTTATTATTATATATATTTTATTGGATTTTAATTCAATTCCTTACACATTTGAGTGGTTTTAGTATCTATATTTGTTATTTATTGTTAATTTACAATGTTAGGGGAATTTGAGTTTATTTGGAGCATAAATTGTGTAATTCTCTTATCTTTGCATCATACAAATGTCAATCTAATTTTTTCATGGTTCTAATATTTTCAAAGGTGATTTATACTTGTTTTGGTGTGAAATCATTGTAGGTATGATGCTTTGAAGGTTTAGAAGCTAAAGACAACACTTGAGGTTTAGAGCTTAAAGGAGTTAGTTTGCGATTTCGTGAATCGGCCAACTTTGAAGAGCTTGAAACATTTAATGTGGAAAGAGTTTTGATATGAAAGTTATGGATTAAGACCCAGGAGAGAATGAGATCCAAAGGCCCAAAAAGTAACTTTGTAAATATGGGATGAGAAGAATGGACATATAGGAAGTCCAAAAAGGAATGGCTTGATAGGCTTGAATGACATAAACCCAAGAAATCCAAGATGACAGAATTAGGAGCACATGTCAAGTTGAATGGAATTAACCATAAAGGTAGTGGGTAGTTATTGCTGAAACTCCATGCCTGATAAAAAATGAAAACATGGGAGGTTAAAGAACTTTGAAACAAGAATGGCAGTGGGATGAAATATGGAAAACCGCTATGATTCAGAGAACTAGCAGGAAATCCTAAATTATAGGAGGCATAGAACAACTGAAAGCGGTTGTTATTCAATGGAACGTGTCAAGAGAAGTTACTCATCAAATAGATAATGGTTATTGGAATTGCTATAAAAGGAGGCATAATTCATTGGACAAGGGACGGAAAAATCATCACTCAAACCATACTACACTCAAGCAATCTAGCAAATTCAGCAATTTCATTTAAACTATAATCTTTCCCTTCAAATGTTCATAGTGTTTATTAGTCTTGTTTTCATCCAATTTGTAATTGAATTCCAAAGCTTTAATTACAATTTTCAATTCTCTTTAGAAGTTAGTTTTTCTTTACTTCCTGAATCTTTTGCTTTTGAAATTCAATCCTATTAAGTTTCCATTTCTAGCTTTTCTGGCAAATTGAGATACTTTCAAGTAAATCCAAACCCACATTTTCTTGTTAGAAGTCAGGTTTTCATTGGGAATCCGCTTCCCTGGCATGCCCTCTAATTGTTTACTGCAGGAGATCTGCAGGTGCTTCTCAGGAGCTCCAGTCCTAGATTTCTTTGGAAAAACATTAAGTTATAATTTTTAATTTATTAGGTTTCTAAAATTATAAACTTTTTATTCAATTATATTACATTAGATAATATTTCATCTTTCCATTATAAGTGTCATTCTAGATATTTATTTTTATTCTGAATTAAATTATATGTCACAAATAATAATGAAGCATTTTTTTTTCAAATTTACACCTATTTAATAATATATAAATTACTTTCAATATTTATTGAATGGAATAGAGATATATAATAATCGATTTAGTTGATTATAAATTTTTTCCCTATAAATTACTTCTAATATATATATATAACAATTACTTTTAAATAGTATGTTTAAATCTTAGATGAGATATATAATGGAACATTAAAAATACAAACTATAAATGTTAAGTAATATAAGTGAATGGTTAAGATGTGTATATATAGAGATAACTCACAAAAATTGATAAATAAATGACTTAATAAAATTTTTTTAGAAACTTTGATTTTTTTTAAAAAGAAATCAATACTACTTTTCGTTAGGTTTTAAAAATTTATTATTAACATTAGTGATTAATTTTCTTGTGCATTAAAAACTTCACACATTATAAAATTGATAATGTAACTGATAGTGTAATTTATTATATTTAAAAAAAAAGGATGTTGGGCCTAATAGGTTTCAAATATTATATGGCCCACAGGCCTGGGAAAAAAAAGGGGGTTTTGACACAAATGCTGGGCTTGGCCCATTTTATTGGCATGAGTGGCCAGTAAAAAAGACGCTTACAATTTTATCTACTAAACAGTTGCAGTTATACTACAAAACAAAAACAAAGGGCACCAGCTAAAAACATGAAAAATAGCGTATTTCAGTAAAAAAAAAACTTCCATAACCTAAAAATATTTATGAGACGTTCTTTCTCTTTCTAAAGCGAGGATATAATTTCTCTCTCTCTAGAGTTTCTGAAGATGAGAAAAATGGCGTGACAGTTTTTCTTTTGTTGCTCCCCATAGTAACTTTGTCGCCGCCTCTACTATCACTACTTTGCTGACTGAAGATGGAGATTAATTCTTTATACTCGATTTTATTTTGGATATTGTTATTCATCAATTAATAAAGAATAATTTTTTTGTATTTTTTTTCCTACGATTCAGATCTTGTTTAAGAGTTTTCCAGATTTTTTTAAGAGATATGTTAAATTTAATTGCATATCTTTTGTTTCTATTTTTGTGGTTTTTTATATAAATGCATGTGCTATTCTTTTGCGTTTTATGGATGATGACTTTTCTAGTTTAGTTCAAATTTTTGCTGACATTTTTAAGTTTGATCCTTATTTAGGTTGATTTTTTTCCCATCAAGTGTTTACTGTTTAATAACAATCTAACAACGGTTTAAAGTTCATTACATATTGTGTTGTGATTGTAGGTTTCCATTATGATTTATTATAAATTCTTAAAATTAGAACAGTTATTTTTTAAAAAATATAAAAAAGCTATAAATACAAAACACTAAGAATTAGATTGAAATACAATGTCGTCACTAGAAACAAACAAAAATTAAAATAAATAATAAAACTGTATTATTCTAAAACCCTAAGAATGAAATTGAAAAACCTTGTCATGTCATATATATATATATATATATATATATATGGTATCTTTCTAAAACCCTATGAATGAGAATAAATTAACATATATATTAAAAACCTAAGAATGAGATTATAAAACCAAGTCATGCCCAAGAACAAAAAAAACATACAAAAAACATAAAAAAAAGGTAATCATTAACCTATTATTAAACCATAAAAACAAAATATAAAAATATATACTAAAATGGTCATTCTAAAATCCTAACAATGGAATTGGAAACCCTAGACATGCCCAAAAACAAGAAAAAAAATATATACTGAATTGGTATTATTCTAAAACCCTAAGAAAAAGAATTAGAAAACCATATCGTGCCCCAAAACAAAAAAACGGCATGACATAGACGATAACATGATATCATTCTAAAACCCCAAAGAATGGGATTGGAAAATCTTGTCCTGCCCAAGAACAAAAAAAAATAACATAAAAAGTAACCATTAACACATTATTAAACTATTATTAAATTGTTATTAAAAGATAAAAATATAAACAAAATTTAAAAAAATTAATAATATTCTAAAACA
>CANYLF010477583.1:0-16150 GCA_948193215.1 Bocquillonia castaneifolia | reverse complement strand
AATATTCTATTTTTAAAAATAAATTTTATATATTTTAATATTTAATATTTTTTTGATAAGTAATATTTAATATTTAAAATGATAATAAATTATGACATATTTATTTTTATTATAAATGTTGTCAATTTTATGTGTATTTAAAGTTTAAGGTGTTTTTCAATACTTTTTTTAAAAGTTAAAGAGGGAACTGGTATAATATAACAAACTATAGGCGGTAAATAAAAATTTGACTAATATAATTTTTAATAGAGGGAGGATAAAGTAGAATTTAGCAAAATAGAGGCTAAAAAATTGATTTTTGAAAAAACAGAGAGTAAGAAATAGATTATACAAAATCTTAGGGGGAAAGAATAATTTCTTCGAGTATAAATGAAAATCAATTTATAATATATGTTTACTTGAATTCATTTGATAATTGAAAAACATAAAAGTAATGTGATTTTAATATCATATGTGCTAAAAATAATAAGTAAATATTTAAATAAGTTAGTTTAAAAATTATGAGATATGTATATTAAATATTAATGTGTCAAAAATCAATTAGGTAATTAATGTGTGGGTGAAATGAAATTGTGTTGATGGGATATGCTTTTTTATATTTTAATTATTAATATTTAAAATTTGAAATGATAATAAATTATGAAATATAAAAAATAATATGTTTTTACTCAAGTGTTAATTTACAAGGTGACATCTTTATTTTTAATTTTAGTGCTTTTATGGTAGTCCATATCAACTTTTAATTGGAGATTCTCTACTTTTTCGGTGAGATGGACTTGACTTATTACTGTAGACGTAAAAAATATTTGGACCCAAAAGAAAATATATTGGGTTGATTTTGTATTATTGGATTACCAAATTTAAATTATTTAGTAAATCAAATCTATTTACTAAATAAAATATTCAATAATATAAAATATTTTGATAAGTAGTCAAATATTTACTCGCCTAAATTAAAAGAATATATTATTTTCTTTATATATATGTTTGAATAAATAAAATATTTGACCAATTAAAGAAAATATATATATTTCTTCCCAAATGAGTCCAATTACCATAAGTGCACTCTCCTCATTTCTCCTATAAATAGAGGTGCCTTAAGCTCAAGAGGGGACATACATTACAAGCGTCAGAATTTTGCAACAAATCATTCAAGAAGCTCTGTACAATTCTCTCCAACACTCAAGCTACAACAAAGCCTTTCAAATCAAATCAAGCTCGGGACTTCACTTGTGTTCATCACCTTCTAAAGATTCAACATTCTTCTTCATAAATCGAAGAAGTTTTCTACAACAGATTTAAGAACAAACTTCACAAGCCCTTGATCCACAATTCCTTGAAAGAAAGCATCAAAGGATTTGATTTCTACACACGTGAAAATCGCCCAATAGAGATTGTACCGATTTCCTTGATTTTAATTAATAAATTTGATTATTTATTCGTCTTTTTCTTTTCTCTATTTCAGGATAAGAAAATTTGTGTGGATAAATTTCTGGCACGCCCGTGGGACATCTCTACCTTTCATCTCTTTTTTCTACCAAATCTCAAGTTTTTGAACAATTAAGATCCATGGCTTCAGGAAACAATTCTGGTCGTCAATTCAAGGCACCTACTCATTTCACCGTGAGATCTACTACTGATGTTGGCCCTAGGGCAATACTCAAAGAGAGGTTGATTGAGGAGAACTATGCTCACACCCTCCCCCTTTTCCAAAGTGCGTTCGTTGCACCACCATCTGCTGAGGAAAATGAGCCACCAGTGTAATCTCCACCAAAGGCCAAGGGAGAAAATTCCTCGGATGTTATGAATGTGATGACGACTAGCGCTACCTCTTTGGAAGAGCAAGTCGCCAAGATGAGTAAGATCCTAGAGGCTCTTAGTGAATCGATCAAGCAAAAAGATGATCAAATTGCCTTTCTCATGAAAAAGGTTGATAACTTAACTGAGAAAAAAAACTAAGGATGACACTCCTCCACCAGAAGATAGGGAGAAGAAAGATTCTTCTGATGATGAAAAGCAGGATAGCTCTTCTTCGGAAGATGAACCAAAAATTTTGATTACTAAGGGATCTATCCCTGCTGACCAATTGAGAATCCTCATCAAGGATGCTGTCAAAGATAGAGTTTAAAGCATTTCTCAACCATCTTATTCATATGCTAATTCATACTCAAAGAGAATTGATCTCACGAAGATGCCTGTAAACTATCAGCCTCTAAAAATTCAACAGTTTAATAGGAAGGGCAACCCAAGACAACATGTGGCTCATTTTGTGGAAACTTGCAACAATGATAGAACTTATGGTGATTTGATAGTCAAGCAATTTGTTCGCTCCTTGAAAGGAAATGCATTTGATTGGTACACTGACCTAGAGTCAGGAAACATTGATGGATGGGAACAATTGGAACGTGAGTTCCTTAATTGCTTCTACAATACTCGCCGGATTGTGAGTATAATAGAGCTCACAAACATAAAGCAGTGGAAGGACGAACCAGTCATTGACTACATCCACAGATGGAGGAACTTAAGCCTTAACTACAAAGATCATATGTCCAAAACTTCTGCATTAGACATGTGCATTTAAGGCATGCACTTCAAGTTACTCTATATTCTTCAAGGTATCAAGCCTAAAACCTTTGAAGAATTGGCTACACATGCACATGATATGGAATTATCAATCACTTCTGCTGGAAGTCAAAGAGTGCTAATTGAGGAGCCCAAGAAGGGGCAAGAAGCTCGCAAAGAGGGCAAGACATCTACCAAAGCAGAAGAGAAATAATCCATGGTTGTTACCACTGCCCCATTCAAAATCTCCACCAAGACTGAGAAGAAGCAAGAAAAGAAGTATGCTACTAAGAATTAGAGAATAAAGAAGTCTACCTTGAAGGAGAGACAAGAGAAGGAATATCCTTTTAATGACTTTAATGTTCCCAAGATGTTAGATGATCTACTAAAGGTAAATCTTATTCAACTCCCTGAGATGAAGCGTCCTGAGGAAGCTGATCGAGTAAATGATCCAAATTACTGTAAGTATCATAGACTTGTTAGTCACCCTCTACAAAAATGCTTTGTTTTGAAGGATAAGATCATGCAGCTACATGAACATGGGGAAGTAGTCTTTGATGAAGATACAGCCACTTCTAATATGACTACATTTACCACTATGTGTCCATATATTGTTGCTTTAAAATTTGGGGATTTTGACCCAATAGAAGCATAGGCGAGTTCCTCCCCTGTTAAAGATTCATTCAAGCCTTTGCAAGCATTGGAAGGTGATTCATACTTTGCTGAGGGCAATAAAAATCTAGATATGGAAGATGAAGGTTTATCTAGGGATGGTTGGATTCTTGATACTTGTCGGAGAGGAAGGAATAAGAGAACTCCACCACCAAAGTCAACACCAAAGAGGGTAAAGATGATCTGGAGAGAGCCTTAAAAAGGGTCGACTACTACAAAAGCTATGGAGAAAAGTATGGCTTCTATAAAGGCTAAAGAAGGCCTCATGTAAAAGACAAGAGTACCTGTGACTCTTAAAGAATTCATACCCAAGAAATTCTTGACAATTGCTGAAATTAGCACATGTTATCATATTAATGAAGATGATCAAGAAGTTATGGAAGAGGACATAAAATCTGAGCCTAAAGGACCTACTTTCCACCCATGCATGGAAAATTTTTGCTTTACTGATGAAGACCTCTTACTTGGCTCTAAGCCTCACAATTGTCCACTTTTTGTTCAAGGTTTTGTGCAGAAGCAAAAGGTTAATAGGATTTTGATAGATGATTGGTCTGCTGTTAACATTCTACCTTTGCAGACTATGAAAGAGTTTGGCGTTTCAATGGATGAGCTATTGAAAAGTCGTTTGGTGATCCAAGACTTCAATTAAGGGGGGGCAGAGAACTCTCGGTAAGATTAGACTCATAATGGTCATGGATGAGATGGAATCAAACGCACTGTTCCATGTAATTGATGCAAGGACAACCTACAAGATGTTGCTAAGGAGGCCGTGGATATAAGAAAATGGTGTTGTTTCTTCTACATTGCATCAATGCTTCAAATATTATAGAGATGGCCAAGTGAAGAAAGTAGATGCTGACTCTAAGCCTTTCTCTATAGCTGAATCTTATTTTGCTGATGCAAAATTCTACAATGATTCAGTTGACAATGAAGAGGAAGTTTCTACATAAGAAATAAATGAACATGTCAAGGAAGAAATGGACAAAGAAAATGATGCCTCTACAAGTAAGAGACCAATACAAATTTGTCTTCCCCATAATGTAATAAGAAAGAATAAGGAGAAAGTTTTAAAGTCACCTGAAATAGAGAAAATCTTCCAAGACTTACAAGAGTTGAAACTTCTAGTGACAAGCTTGGCCTCTTCAAAGGTTAGTGAAGCTCTTTTGAAAGGATTCACTAAACCATCATAAAGTCCTATGGTAGAACATGGTGATTTGCCCAATAAAAGAACCAATGGATTTGATCTAAATGCTTATAAGTTGTTGTCCCGAGCGGGTTATGGTCAAATAAACACATCGCTCCTGGTAAAAGGATCGATAAAGTCTCAAAACAAGTTGGTGGAGAAAAGTCAAATGATAGGCTCTAAAATTGGTCTTTGATACGATTCTTCCAACCCATAGCGTTTGAAGATTCACAAGGAAGCCTCACATCATATAACTGTTGAGGAATCTGAAGAGCAACACGATCACAAGACAGCTAATATGAGGGTCTCAGCTTTTGATTGACTTGGTATTCCCCCTAATAGCATTTCTATTTTAATAGAATTAGTAATCAAAAGCATGTCAAGCCACAGAAGTCAAGAGCTTCAGTCCATACGAGACTTGGAGTGTCAACCTCGAAGAAGGGCAAGTAAAGAGGAAACAAAGAACATATTGTTGATGCTAAGGACATATGTAGCAAGTTTCCCTCTTATATGAAGAGGTACACCAAGTGGGTGGTATCGACTGGTGAAATGTTGAAGGGCAAACAACAAACTGTGGTTATCATAGGTCAATACACTAGCTCTTCAAAAGAGGATGAGGAGAGGATGGCTGCATCAGCGAACCATGTCACTATAAAGGATATTAGTGATGATAAGGAAGTCGAGGAAGTTGTTGATGATGCCCCACCTACTTTCAAAGAAGGGAACAAGGTGGCTGTTGATGAATTGAAGGAAGTCAACCTTGGAACACCTGAGGATCCTTACCTAACTTTTATAAGTACTAACTTATTAGCAGAAGAGGAAAAAGAGTATATTGATATCCTCTTAGAATTCTGAGATTTCTTTGCATGGACTTATGCGGAGATGCCTGAACTTGATCCAGAAATTGTTGTTCATCAACTTGCTATAAGACTAGGGGCTAAAGTGGTAAAACAAGCTCAACGACGCTTTTGTCCCGAATTAATACCACAGATAGAGAATGAAGTCAACAAGCTCATTGATGCTAAGTTCATTGGCGAAGTCAAGTATCCTACTTGGATTTCCAACATAGTGCCTGTGAGAAAGAAGAATGGGCAAATACGAGTCTGTGTTGATTTTCGGGATCTGAATAATGCATGCCCCAAGGATGATTTTCCTTTGTCGATTCCTGAAATCATGATTGATGCCACAACTGGTCATGAGATTCAATCATTTTTGGATGGTTCATCTGGGTACAATCAAATTCCAATGGCAAAAAAAGATCATACAAAGACTACATTTCGTACACCAAAGGGGATATTTTGCTACAAAGTTATGCCTTTTGGTTTGAAGAATGCAGGTGCCATATATCAATGAGCTATGCAGAAAATATTTGATGACATGCTTTATAAAAATATTGAATGCTATGTTGATGATCTTATTGTGAAATCTAAGAAGAAAGAAGACCGCCTCCAAGACCTACGTGTGGTATTTGAACGACTTAGGAGGTATCAGTTGAAAATGAATCCTCTAAAGTGTGCTTTTGGAGTTTCTGTTGGAAAATTTTTAGGCTTCATTGTACGACATCAAGGGATTGAGATTGATCAATCTAAAATTGATGCAATTTTGAAGATGCCAAAACTAAGGAATATTCATGAACTTAAAAGCCTACAAGGAAAATTAGCTTATATTCACCGATTCATCTCTAATCTTGCTGGTCGATGTCAACCATTTCATAGACTGGTGAAAAGACATATTCCTTTCAAATGGGATCAAGCTTGTAATAATGCGTTTGATAGCATAAAGAAGTACTTGTTGAATCCTCCAGTGTTGCAAGCACCTGTTCCAGTTTGTCCTTTGATCCTCTATACTGTGGCCCAAGAGCGTTCATTAGGAGTTTTTCTTGCACAAGAAAATGATGAAGGTAAGGAGTGTGCACTTTACTACCTTAGTAGAACTCTTAATGGAGCAGAGTTGAACTACACACCAATTGAGAAGATGTGTTTGGCCTTAATGTTCGCGATTAAGAAATTAAGACATTATCTTCAAGCTTATCAGATTCGATTGATCTCCAAAGCCGATCCAATCAAGTACATCATGTCAAACTAGTCCTCACCGGAAGATTGGCAAAATGGGCTCTCTTACTACAAGAGTTTGACATAAGCTATATTTCTTAAAAGGTAGTAAAGGGTCAAGCACTTGTAGATTTTCTTGCTAATTATCCCATTCCAGATAATTGGGAATTTTCAGATGACTTGCCTGATAAGGATGTCTTCTTTATTCAAAATTCAATTTAGAAGATGTACTTTGATGGGGCTGCTCGTCAAGATGGTGCTGGAGCCGGTGTTATGTTCATATCTCCTAAAGGAGAAGTACTCCCATATGCTTTCAATCTCTCTCAAAACTATTCAAATAATGTGGCTAAGTATCAGGCACTTATACTAGGCCTTGATATAGCGATAGACATGGGAATTGAACACATCAACGTGTTTGGTGATTCTAAATTGGTGGTCAATCAACTTCTTTCTGTTTATGAGGTGAAGAAGGCTGAATTGATACCTTACTTCAAACGCACCTCCAAACAGCTCGGGAGGTTTGAAAATAGCCATATCGAATATGTGCCAAGGAAGGAAAATAAGCGAGCTGATGCTTTAGCTAATCTTGCAGTAACAATGGCACTTTCGGATTTAGAAGTACAAGTCCCTGTTTGTAGAAGATGGGTAATGCCGGAGTTTGAGATTGGTGAAGATGAATGTGATCATGAACGAGTGAATGTCACCTCTGTCTATGAAATCAACAAAGAAGATTGGCGTCAACCTTTGATTGATTATTTAGAGTATGGATGGTTACCTGATGAGTTAAAGCGCAAGTCAGAGATAAAGTGACAGGCTCCTCGTTTTGTATTCTTCAAAGGCACTCTTTATCATCGGTCATTTGATGACATTTGGCTACGATGCTTGGATGATGAAGAAGCCACCAAAGTGTTGGAAGAAGCGCACTCGGGGGTGTGTGGGGCCCACTAATCAAGGCCTAAATTGAATTTTTGGATCAAAAGGATAAGATATTATTGGCCTACCATGGTGAAAGATTGCATGGAGTATGCTAAAAGGTGCCAAGGGTGTCAATTCCATGGTAATGTCATTCGCAAACCACTTGAGCCGCTTCATCCAACTGTTGCTTCTTGGCCTTTTGATGCTTGGGGAATAGATGTGGTTGGTCCTTTGCCTAAAAGTTCAAAAGGGCATCTCTACATTTTGGTTGCAACTGATTACTTCTCCAAATGGGCTAAATTTGTACCACTAAAGGAGGTTAAGAAGGAAGATGTTGTAGACTTAATCAAAAACTACATTCTTTGGCGGTATAGCACTCCTCGTTACATCATCACAGATAATGGCAAACCATTCTACAACAAGGCGATGGATAAGTTGTGTATGGAGTACAAATTCAAACAATACAACTCTTCCATGTATCATGCACCAGCCAATGGTCTTGTAGAAGTGTTCAATAAAACCTTGTGCAATCTTCTCAAGAAGAGGGTGAATCGCACTAAAAGGGACTGGCATGAAAAGCTAGGAGAAGCTTTATGTGCTTATCGTACTACACATCGAACAGCAACAGGGGCAACTCCATATTCTTTAACGTATGGTTCTGAAGCTGTGATACCAATAGAAAGTCAAGTTCCTTCATAGAGAATTGCCATCCAAGAAGGTCTTTCAGCTGATGATAATGCACGCTTGCGTCTAGAAGAATTAGAGGCTTTAAATGAGAAGAGACTTGAAGCACAACAAAGATTACAGTGTTATCAAGCCAGGATGTCCAGAGCCTTTAACAAGAAAGTGCACCCTCGATCCTTTCAAGTTGGAGATCTAGTTCCTACACTTAGAAGACCAATAATCCTCTCACGTCATATGGGAAATGAATTTCTCTCAAATTGGGATGGCCCGTATATTGTCCAAGAAGTCTACACCAATGGAGCCTACAAGATTGTTGATCAAGATGGCTTGCGAATTAGACCAATCAATGGTAAATTCCTGAAGCGTTACTACGCTTAAAGGCTTGACGACGCTCAAGGCCCACATGAGCTAAAACTGTGAACGGCATTGTTCCTGTAAAAAAAAGTAAAAAAAAAAAGAAGAAGAAAGAAAGAAAAAAAATGAATGATAATTGAACTATGTCTGACTTGATCTTTCATAAGAAAGTATGTAGGCAGCTTGGATTCATGCCAAGTTTAGTCACACCAAGAAAAAAAAAGTCCAAGTGAAAGTTATGATCCTTTTTGAACTACGTTTTGACTTGATCTTTCATAAGAAAGTACATAGGAAGCTTGGATTCATGCCAAGTTCAGTCATACCAAAAAAAAAAAATCATCATCCAAACAATTCAGAAAGCATGTACACAAGCATATGAAAAAAAGGACATAAATGTCTAGAAAATAAATATGATATCTTATTACTTACTTAACGAATTGTTCATTACAATGCAAAGGTTCCATAAAACAAAAAAAAGGACATAAAATATGATCTAAGGGGACCATTGAAAACTCTTCAGCTCATCAAAGTCTGATGCGAGGTAATTTTGAAGCTCACGCAATCTAGCTTCATCAGTGGCATCATGAACTGGAGCACTCTCAACCTGAGAAATTGCGTCTCGAATCTTGGAGACATTTCCTTGGCTATCTTCATAATTCTTCTTGGCTATTTCTAAAGAGGACTTAAGTTCATCTTTCTTGGAAATCAGATTTTGAAGCTCATTCTCAACCTCAACTAGTTTGGCTTGTAAGGAGGAATGACTATTGGCAGCTTCACTCTCAATAGCCATAGAAGCATTCAACTACTCTTCTAGCTCCTTTAGTTCCTTGTCTCGATCACTCAGCAACATGCTGGAATTAAATTCAAATTGCTTCCCATCCACTTTCTTGATCTTCTGGAGAAGGCTTTCCAATCGTTCTTTTGGAATTACAGTATCTAGACTTTCAAACTTCTTTAACATGTCAAGGAACTTGCATATTGCTTCAGCCAAGAAGGAATCTCATGAAGTATAGTATCATTAAACCTGTCTTGTAGCCCCTTCCAAGCCAAGATGGCCGTTTGACGCTGATAGTAACAGAACATATCCTCAGCACAAAGCTGCGTCCTCTCAAAAGTGTTGCATTTTTTTATCGACCTTTCATCTAGCCACCTTTGGTTGATCTAAGTTATTCTCTTTTGATGGGATAATAGGAGCCTCTGTGGGTTTTACTGGATGATCGTTTTCCAACACCCTGGCAACTAATTGGAAAGATTCACTACTGATTGCTGTATCTTCTATATCCACAACTTTCTTAGGTTCATTTTCAAAATTTAGATTGGGGAGTTCAAGCTTCAAAAAAAAAAAAACAGCAAAGAAAAGAGATGAGAAAAAAAAAGTAAGCGCAAATACTTTAAAAATGACAATGTGAAAATGGATTGAAGAAGACTTACTAATTCCTCATATGGGACAATTGAACCACTAGGAATACTCCCAAACTAGTTAGAGTCTCCTGGAAGCCATGACTTGGATTTCTTACTGCGATTTCAATGATGATCAGAGTCACCCTGGTCAGTATTTTCCTAGTCTACCAAGTTTAGAACGTGCTGATCTTTAGTTTCTTTGTTTCCATCATTACTAAGGGCAGAGATCTTCAACGAAATTCTTGACTCAATTGATGTTTGCTCCTTGGAAGGAGTACTTCTCTTCTTTGTTCCTATTATCGGTGCACAAGTAGAACCAATATCCTGGACAATGTCAACTCCAGGAATGTTCTCATCCACGGGTTTGGCCTTCAATTAAAGAGTCACCCTCAAATCGTTTGGAGAAGTCATTGACCATACCTTGGACCACCAACTGAAATACTCCTTGGTAACATAAATGCTTCCATCTACTGCCGTAATAGGGAGTCTTACCTTTGCCAAAGTACGGAGCTTAGTACAAGACTGCCAAAGATGAACTAATTGCTCCAGAGTCAAATCTTCAAATTGTTCCTTGAGATCGCTAGGTATGTCTTGGCAAAAGCCAAAATGCCTACTAAATTTGTGGGGGCTATAAGGCTCGCATATGTAGACATTATCAAAACGTGCAACTAAATAGCTTGACCTGATGGTAATAAAATATTCACAATAATTAGCAGACAAATTCACGTTGTCAGTCAAAGTGAACCTTTTGTGATATGGGATAAATGATGGTTCAATTAAGCGAGATGAATTCCTAAAGAGATTAATGGTATCAGAATTACTAAAAGTTCGGGCCATTCTTTCACTAGCATAAGCAATCATCAAAGGAATTTTGTCATGGGCTAAAGTAAAGTGTGTGTCAAATCGATGGGCAAGCCAAGCATGAACATAATGAAGAGGAAAAGAAGATGTAGAAGTCTAAAAGGAAGATGTAGTTGAAATTTCTTTCAAACCTTTATAGATGTTGGCTAAAATTGGAACGACTAGAGAGAAGCGTCGATGAACAGCCATCATACTAGCAACCTTCAAAGTGCTTGTGCGAATTAAACCCTTATCTCTTCCAGGGAATGCAAACTTAGAAAGCCAGCAAGATAAGAAGGCTACTAAGTAAACCTCTTCTCAGTCACTAGGCTTGACACGAAGATCATTAAGAGGTTTACCCCAACCTTTTGCATGAGGAAGACGCTTATTAATGATGCCAGAAGGATGATGTGACCCCTTGATTTTCCCACTACTCTTCTTGTCATCTTTTTTTGGAAGTTCTTCTTTATATCTAGTAGGCCCACGAAACCAAAAACTTACCCAATCACCAATGGTCAGTTCATAGCGATCTCCATTTTTCCTGTAATTTTTATGAAAGGCAAGAAATAAAAATTTACAACTGATGGCCAGATGAGGCTTTCCGTCATGATCAACTCCATTTAGTTTAGCAGTAGAAGGAACAACTTCATCATAGAATGAGCCATTTATGGGTAGACCTCCAAGCATCTTTAACATTTATGGGTAGACCTCCAAGCATCTTTAACTCCCATAAAGGAATAGATTCCTCCCCATTAGCAGTGCAGAGTGTGTTTGTAGAAAGATTCCAATGCTCAAATAAGGCTCGCATGACATTCTCTTTGCAATCATATGTGAAGAGTGAAGCATATATGGCTTTGTAAAGGTGGCTAGAAGTCAATGAATTCTCATTGCTCGCTAACACATCCTCCATCCATTCCTAATAGCCCTTGACGTAGTCAACCGCACCTAGTGATGAAGGGAATGATTCCCATGATAAATATCCATTGTCGATGCGACACCTTAGAAGAGGTAGAGCATTATATGAAGCTGGATCCATGTGAAGGGATGATTGCAATAGTGTGACTCTTGTATTAAAAGTAGTCTTGCTTTTGTAATCATAAACGTCCCTTGATATGTCTAAATCCCAAGAAGAAAGATGTGAATCGTTATTAGAAGAAGACCAATTTGGAGCGCAACGACCAATGACAGGGGTGTAAACTGCAAGTGTAGTGCCCTCTTCCACTTTTGAAGCTTTGTTGTCCAAGATGACAAGATTTGTTGAAGAAGAATTTGTAGTTTTCAAGAAGACAACCATCTTGTGTAAAGTGCAAATCTTCAAATTGTGAAGCTTGTGTAAGTGTAGATCTTCAAATTGTGAAGCTTGTGTAATGTGCAGATCTTCAAACTATAAAGCTTGTGTAAGTGCAGCTCTTCAAACTGTGAAGCTTGTGTAAAGTGAAAACCAAAATTCTGAAACCTCAAGTTGATAGTTGAAGTCTTCAAATTATGAAGCTTGTATAAGGGCAGATAAAAATTCTGAAACTTCAAATTGATAGTTGAGGTCTTCAAATTGTGAAGCTTGTATAAGTGTAGACCGAATTCTGAAACCTCAAATTGATAGTTGAGGTCTTCAAGTTATGAAGCTTGTGTAAAGTGCTAATTGAATTTTGAAAACACAAGTTGTGAATCCCCACTCTTAAGTATGAATGTTGCTTGTTCTAATTGGGTGGAATCTACAAGAAATGCGACAATAAAAAAATTTGCATAGCATAAATAAGTAAAAAAAAAAATTTGCGATGGAATAAAAAGAAACATATCATTGCAATTAAAGTTGTAGTAAGGCCCAAGTGAAGTTCGCTACACTATCAGTAAATTCACCACCTGTCGAAAGACTAACAATTTTGAATCGGAAACAAATATAGAAAAAGAGATTTAATTGATAATTTTGTTTTAAAAAAAAGGGAGAAGGGTTTGTGTTGCGTGTAAGCAGTGATGATAACCATGCCAAAGAGAATTATTGAAGAATACCAAAAAAAAAAATTAAGCAAAAAAAATATCAAATAAGAAGATGGTGCGTTGGTCAGAGTAATTCTCCGGGAGAAAATAAATATTGCTTTGCATTACAAAAATAAGTGGCCATGCATAACATCCACATCTGTGTAGTAGAATGTATTGCAAGGCATGATTCACTTACAAAGCCCACACCAAGCAAAAAAAAAAAAAAAAGGATGTCAAGGCAGCTGTGCTTCAAAATTTGGAGAAAAAAATTCATAGCCTTCTATTTATAGAGGCACTACCAAATAGGATGATATTTCTCGATTGAATATCTTCCAAAACAAAAATCTTTGATAAAAAAAATGCATAAATTTTTGAGTGACAGCCTATGATCATTCAGCAAAGAAGGAAAATAATTATTCTTTTCAAAGATCATTAGCAAGGAAGTGGGAAATACCAAGATCGGAATGCAAAGGTAGAAGTTGAAAAAATAAACTGCGATTGAAAGAAAAAAAAGGCAGTGAATGACAGGAAATTTTGCCAAAAAAAAAAGGTTTTTGAAACGATGGTAAAAAAAATAAAAAATAAAAAAATAAGTGACCAAAGAAGATCTTGCAGTGTTGTGCAAAATTACACATATTTCACTGTACTGCAAATGAATTTGGTACATCTCAAAAGTTGTTGTGGTAATTAAAGAAAAGAAGAAGAAAAAAGTTATTTGTGTAAAAATAAAATAAAATTTGTACACAGGCAGAGACGACTAAAGAATGATGGAGAGAAGTGTCACATGCAATATTAATTTTTGCAAATATGCATCATTGAAAATTAAGGCCAAAAGTCTTCCAAAAGTTGTTGGGATTATAAAATACCATGCGTAGATGCTCTCATATGCATGACACTGCGGTGTTTGTCTTCAATGGCTAAATCAAATGGAGATCCAATTTATACATGCATGTATACAAGTAATTAAATATTGTTAATCCAAGGCATGACACAAAGACTAATTTCGTCCATTAGTGCAAGACAAGTAGGATTTCACATAAAAAAATGTTTATAAAGAGATGAATTTGTATAAGCTTACACAAAGCTTTGGGCCCAAATCAATTCCAAGGAGCAAGAGATGAAAGTGACAAATATAAGTCTTCAAGACATCACTACATGTATCTTTGGTTTAGTCCAATGATGAAATTAACGAAGCTCTCAAATGAATTGTGCCAATTCAACAAAACACGTCTTGAAGTCTGGACAATGCAATATAATGACTGGCTGAGAGAGGAACAAAAATAATTTAGGGTAAAATCAATGAGCATTCAACCCTCTATTTATAGAGATACAAATGCTTGATACCTAAACAATTTTCCTAAGACTAAAAGGAGAATATATTCAAGATCTTTATTTTAAAAAAAATAATAGTTTATTACTTCTTAAAAAGAACCCAATTTTCTTTCATCAAGATTGGAAAGAAGTAATAACAAGACCCTTCAAAAAAAAAATCTGCATGATTCGTCAAATTAAGGACTACGCATTACTTTGGGACCAAGTTAACAAATTACAGTTTATTTACTACATCAAGAAACGGAAATCATAGCAAGAAAATGGTGTGATTTCACAAAGGAAAATATGATAACCCTATATGCAAAGTTAAGCTCTCCATATGTGCGGACAACAAATGATGGCCCATCAATATGACCAAAATATGTCTTGTGATCCATAAAAAAAAAAAAAGTCTTTTAGTCCCTAAAAAATTCGAGCCATGATCGCTACAAAAAATAATTAGTGAACAAGTCTTGAGGGGATATTTGTAGACATAAAAAATATTTGGACCCAAAAGAAAATATATTAGGTTGATTTTGTATTATTGGATTACCAAATTTAAATTATTTAGTAAGTCGAATTTATTACTAAATAAAATATTCAATAATATAAAATATTTTGGTAAGTAGTCAAATATTCACTTGCCTAAATTAAAAGAATATATTATTTTTTTTATATATATGGTTGAATAAAATAAAATATTTGACCAATTAAAGAAAATATATATATTTCTTCCCAAATGAATCCAATTACCATAAGTACACTCTCCTCATTTCCCTATAAATAGAGGTGTCTTATACTTAAAAGGGGACACACATTACAAGCGTCAGAATTCTGCAACAAAGCATTCAAGAAGCTCTGCACAATTCTCTCCAACACTCGAGCTACAACAAAGCATTTCAAATCAAATCAAGCTCGGGTCTTCACTTGTCATCACCTTGTGAAGATTCAACATTCTTCTTCATAAATCGAAGAAATTTTCCACAATGGATTCAAGAATAAGCTTCATAAGCCCTTGATCCACAATTCCTTAGAAGAAAGCATCAAAGGATTTGATTTCTACACACGTGGAAATCGCCCCACACCCAATAGAGATTATACCCATTTCCTTGATTTTAATTAATAAAGTTGATTATTTATTTGTCTTTTTCTTTTTCTCTATTTTAGGACAAGAAAATTTATGTGAACAGTTACATATTTAAAAGTTTGGAGATTTTAGTGATATAAAATTTCGTTTAAGGACAGTTGTGTTACAATCACATAAGTTGGGTGTTGAGAGTTATTAACTCGTGAAAATGGACCTAAGATGGTGTTTTAAGATCTAGTTTTTTAGCTACACATAAAGGCGGAAAAATTGGATCTTCACCGTGATTATCATCCACTTCAGTTGATTAGCTGACCCCTTTCTTCTGTTTGATAAAATGCCCAAGTGAAGTTTAAAAGATTACTATTCTACATGAATGAACATTTTTACGTCAAAAATTAGAGAAAAAAATTAGAGAAATAACATAGATAATTGTGTTTCGAATAAGTTTAGCTATTCGAAGGAAAATGAATTGAAGTCTTTGTTGAGATCACTGATTATCGTCCAAACCCTATCTTCTGTTTGATAAAAAGCCTAAATGAAGCTCCATACGTAACCACGTTAATCTTATTAAAACATTATTATTTCATCGATTACTGTTTGAAGTTCATTGTAAAATTAATTGACTACGCAAGACTGATTAAAATTTCGTTGCATTTGGCTATGATGAGTTGGAAGTATTTTGGACTGAAATAGGGGGATGGGTCCTTTATAAGGGAGGCCCGCACAAGTGAGTTCTGCGAAAGTAAGCAGCGTCAACACTTGGCCAGCCTATAACCCCTCCACAAATTCTTGCGCATAATGGTTATAAGCGCGGCGAGCAGCTCCCACCGCTCGCTTTGTTTTCCTTACTCATTAGTTTAAGGCAGTTTGCTCTTTTGCAAAGAAGTTTTATTTATACAGCATCACTTGGAGGGGTTTGCTTCTAGTTTTCGATGTGGGAAAAAAATTATCACTGGCCATTTTTCACATATTTTCGTTCAGTTGAACACTTGAACTTAATGGTATAGACAGGAGATGCTAGTGTAATAGTCTTGCCTCTTTAGAGAGCCTTGGTGGGGAATATTTATGCTCTTAATAAAGGTGATTTGAGAATCTAGTTTTGCTTATTTTATC
>CANYLF010477535.1:0-15925 GCA_948193215.1 Bocquillonia castaneifolia | reverse complement strand
TAAAGGTTTGGGATAGCCTTGAAATCCCTTGTATCACTATTGTAGTTAGTGGAGCCCCAAAGAGGTCTTTGGGAGAGTGGACGTAGGATAAGTTGGGTCCGAACCACTATAAACCCTTATGTGTTCATTCTACTTCATCTTCTTTATTTCTTTCTAAATTTTTAATTCCACACCAATTCACCCCCCTCTTGGTATTTCAACTGGTGTTGGGCCCAGTTGAACTAGCGTTATACCAGTTAAAGTGGTGTTGACAAGCCTGTAATGCCACTCCTACTGCCGTTGGAGTGGTTGGACTAACGTTGGGGCTTTCTAGGCTTAAAAAATTGCTTTTCACGTGGAATTAAGCAACGAGGTAGGCTTCTAGACCTTCTTGGGTAATTTTCGTAGGTTTTAATGCATGAAAAATGGTTAATTATGTTTATTTAGTAATCAAAATAGGTTAAAACAAGTTAGAAACCTAGGTTGTGTTGTTTGTTGCTATGTGTGTTTTTTTGTCACTTTTTGCATGTAATTTGATTTTTAATCAGATTTGGTAAATATTGTAAAATGAATCTTTTTTGTTAATAATAGAAACTAACTTTTCATAAATGTATTATGCATGTAAAATGTAGGATTTTCTTTATTTTCTTGCTTTGATATAATTGCCATAAAGGAAATGAAGGTTATAATAATTCTAGAAGTGGCTAGTAGGAATCATGCCCTAAGAATGCAGTAGTCCAATCACAGAATATCTGAGGTCAAGGTGTCTCTGCATTCTTAGGGGAATTGAGACGCATACCATGTAAGATGTTCCTGATGCTGGTTCAGGTGGCGACTCCAGGCTGGGACTACTGAGGAAACCCCTCTTTGTCTACAGTTTGGCGACTCCACTGGGGAACGACAGACTATTGATTCATGTGATTATAGCCACTTCTTATTATTATTCCAAACTCTAGTTTCCTTGTATTGCATGTTTGCATTAAAACAGCCTACCTCGTGGGTACCATTGGTTAAGCTGCCCCTGATTTACAATGCGCACTTCTTGGGTAGCGAAATCAATGACTACCACTCATAGTTGGAATTGTCCTACTATTGCTTACCATCATAGCTATGGTTAATGAGTGATGGTTAATGGGAAATTCTGAGCTGAATGTCCTACCATCACTTGAACCAATTTTGAAAGAAGGAGATGGTTAATGGGAGTTTACCTTCTATGGGAACCTTTTGTAGACTGAACCGACTGAAGCCATGTAGTGACCTTAGCAACTTCCACTAGAACTTACCAAATGGTTAATGTGTTAAGTGATGCCATAAAGCCATCGTATTGACCTGGTCTAATGTATTGCCTTTAAATTAGACCTCTAATTGCTACCTATGGGGATGATGAGTGTTAGTCTAATTGTACCTGACTAACACGGCCCTACAACATGGGATTAGTTAAAGGTGTGAGAAGAGTAACCTTTGACTGCTACCTGTGTTTAAGGGACGTTGGTACGTCGATCTAATTGTACCTGATTAATGCTAAAATGACCCTAGAATATGGGAAAAATCAAGGACTTGTTAAGAGCAAAGACATGGGATAGGGACATAACAATGACTTTTTGTTTGGTTTGAATGTTAAGAGCTCTTTTCCTATGCAAACGTGCATATTACGTCGGCAATAGCATCCCTTGTTGATGCGAAGGCCCAAACCCAAATTCCTAGGTATTGACTTGGCCAAAGGAACACTTGTGTGGGAGTAATAAGGTTGGAAGGTCTACCACTTGGTAGTACATGTGCTTTACTAACGTTTACTACTTGTGCCCCCTTGTGTTGCTTGCATTCATTCATCCTTGTATACACATGACATAGCAACATACACCACAAACTTCGACTCCTTCAAACATGATGGCTGGACTGAGTGATGACCCTTTTAAGGCTCTGCAAGAGATGGTTGAGAATGGAATCAAGAAAGCCTTGAAAGACCGGGATGACCGTTTGAATGATGACTGGACTAGCATTAGTGAGGAAGAGGATGACCTTGAAAAGAGTCTTGAGCTTGAGGCCATCAATGCCTTAACCAAGAAAATGGAAAAGCTCCAAGAGTTGGTGAGGGTCAAAGACTTTGATTTTAACAACCTTGGTCTGCGAGGCATAGCAGGCCTTCCCCCCCAAATTCAAGATGCCCAATGTGTCCAAGTTCAATGGAGTTAGATATCCAAGGATGCACCTTAAGCAATATATCACAATCATGTCAGCCACTCCTCTGAATGCCGAGCAAAGGCTTGGGTTGTTTCCACTCTCTTTAGAAGGGATAGCTTTGGATTGGTACCATGCTCAATCAACAGCCACTCAAGCTGATTGGAAAGCTCTCAATGAGGCTTTTAGGGAACAATTCTCTCATAATGCTACCTTAAAAATCTCTTTGCAAGACTTAGAGATGACCAAGCAAAAAGATGAAGAGTCCTTCTCAGAATTCCTCACAAGATGGAGAAACAAGGCTGCCCTCATGAAGAACAAGCCCTCTGAAAAGAATCAAGTCCAAATGGTGGTTCGGAATGTCATTCCAGCTTGGGTGGAAAACTTGCAAATGATGAATCCAAGAAGCTTTGATGAGTTGTATGATGATGGACTTCAAGTTGAGGAAATCAAAGCCATGAAGCATGAGCCCCTGCTAAAAGCTTTTGAAGGACTAGAATAACAAGATTCAGACTATGACTCAGATGAGTGAATGGGCATTGTCATACCAAGCTTAAGCATCCATGTGATCATCAAGTATCTAGGATTGTTTCGTGTAGCTAGCTTTGCACTATAATGTCTCTTTAGGTCAATGATAGGATGTTTGTTTCACTCTTGTTTTGTTGGTGTTTTCTCAAAAGAATGAATGCATTTTATTAATAATATTATGAGTTCATTTGACTTCAATCCATTTCATCATTACTTCATTTAAAATTTGTACACAAGACAAAGGAAATATATGTTTCTCTTGATATTATTACTAAAAAAATAAAAAGATTTTCAAATTCATGTCTGATTTTTTTTAACCAATCAAACTTTCAATTTCCTCGTCATAAGTCTTTTTGATCGTGTTGTTACTTATGAATGCTGGATTCTCAACATAGTTCCAAACTGTGAGCGCTTGAGCCTTTATGAGCACTCATCACTTTATGCTACTATTTTCTTGTTGAGTGTGTCTTATATAGGAAGTGTTCATTAGAACTTGCCTTGGTATGCATTTGAAATCCACACGATTATTGGAAGTATGAAAATGAAGAGGGCACCTTAGGATAAACTCTTAGCCTTAAAAGCCTATCTTGTTTACCTCTAGAAAGCCAAAGTTGAGCCATCAACCCTCTTTTCTTTGAATTGCCAAATTAGCCTGACTGAGCCTTTTCCTCAAAATTTTCATATCCTTTTCAATCCTTGTGTGCACTAAATCTTGCAACTCCGTAATTACGAAATAACTTGTGAAGTGATTGCATAACTAGGCATTCCGTGGAAAAACTCTTGTCAGGAAAGTTATGAATAAAATTGTGAGATGCATAAGTTGCTTGCTCAAAAAATGAATGAATGAAGACAAAACAAAATGATAAAAAAATAAAAAAAAATGATTTAAAAAAGCAAATAAAGAGCAAAAGAAAGTGCTTAAAAGAGAAAAAAAATCTTTTGAAATGAAAGTGAAAAAAGAAAGTGAGAAAATAAAATGAGAGCAACAAGCATCTGTGATATAGTTCTTATTTTGAAGACTTTTGACAAGTAAGCTAAGTTGGAATGCATTCCTTCACAAGTTTGAAATTCTAGGAGTTATAGTATATTTACACTTTCTACCCTCTGAAATCCTACCTTACCTAAGCCCCATTACAACCACATGAAAGACCCTCAAATTTGTATTTCCAGTACATTCAAGTGGAGGACTTATGATTAAGAGGCAAGCATATAGTTGAACTTTCTTATGCTTCGACTGGAGTGTAAACACCGCCCCTAAAACACTAGAGAGTTTTGTGAGAACTGTAAGAGTGTTGAGACGATTGTGTTCATATTAGAATCTGTAAGAAAAATGATTTTCACTTTGATTTGGTCTTGGAAAGTTTTTCCATTAACATCACCTTTGATTGAATTTCTTTAAAAATAAATGTTGCTTTAGACAGCAGTAATGTCTTGTGGAAATAGTAAAGTGCAATTTTTGTACCATTGTTAAAACAATAAAGATTGACTTTGAATTTTTGTCAAATTTGCTTATCATATGATTAGTGTCATTGCATTCAAGCTAGAAAAGAAAACATCGGGAAAATAAGGTGAATCAGATATGAGACTAACAAGGGTGCATTCACTAAGCTGCTTATATGCCACATTTGCCCCACCGGTCAGCTCTTGGATAAATGCTCGGGGGCAAGTCCTTGGCATGTACAATCCAACAAAACACCAAATGCTAGGGGGCAAGCCCTTGGCTCGTACGATCCAACACAACACCAAATGCAACTCATGAAGATCAAGTTTCCACCATCGATGAAATCAACATTCCAGATCTTATGGTTGATCTCAACATCAATTACACTAGATTCTTTTGGTTTTGGAGTCTATCTTATTCCATGCCAGTTCTCATATCATCAACAAGCTAAAGCCTGAAAAAGCTCAGTCCTGGTGATCCAGTTTGAAAGCTCAAGCATGTGTGCAATCCCCTCCACTAAGGATGGTGATCAGACTACCAGTACGTAAAAGATTGAGGAGTAGGACCATACTCACAACTTCATACATTTCATGTAGCATAGGTCATAACATATCATGCACCTATAGGACATAATGTTATCATATGAATTTGTGCACACAACATGCAAACATGCATTACCCTTCGTATCCGGTACATGTTAATACATGCCATGCACTAGCTTAAGTATAAATATGTTCCATACATCCCATGCAATACATGCATACTTCTATCAGGTGAAATATTAAAGCCACAACGAAAGAGCACGAACGACAATCGAAGTCGATGATAAAGACATCAAAGACCACACTCGGGGGCATGCAAGTCCAAAGACAATGAAGCATCTTGCAATGATCAACATCTCACAAAACATCTCACAAAGATACCAGTCTTGCAAAGGAAAATACCAGTTTTGCAAAGGCAACATCTCGCAAAAATACCAATCTCACAAAGGCAACATCTCGCAAAGATCATCTCGCAAAAGCAGCATCTCAAAAGACTAGCATCTTGTAAATATCATCTCGCAAATATACAAGTCTTGCAAAGGCAGCATTTCGTAAAGAGAAATTACAATCAACATTCCAGAAAAATCTCAGAAAATTCCAAACAAATTCTAGAAAATTCCAAAAAAATTCCTAGACATTTTCCAAGACCTAAACACAGTTTCAAACTCTGAAAGTATTTGAAACTAACCTTAACAAACCTTGTTTTAAACTTTGAAAATTTTTAAAATAAGTATTTATTTCAAACTCCGAAAGTATTTGAAACAATTTCGATCCAAACCCCGTTTTAAACTTTGAAAGTATTTAAAACGAGTAAGATCAACCTTTTCCAAACATTGAAAGTATTTGGAATCCAATCCTGATCCAAACCTCATTTTAAACTTTGAAAGTATTTAAAACGAGTGAGATCAAACCTTCAAAATATTTTTCCCTAGTGAAAATATTTTGAAAATTCCCAAGTGAAGTGAGACCTTATCTATCAAAATCAATTTTAGAGGATTGCCCTCAACCAAGTCCAGAACATCCCTAGTGGAGCATTACTAAGAAGATTGTGCTTAAAACTTCAGAGGATTGCACTTGATGAAGTTATAATTATCCCCAGTGGATCAATTTTAGAGGATCGCCTTCAACTCAAGAAAAATGCATGAAATCCCAGAGGAGCAATCTCAGCAGAGAATCAATCCCTAATGGAGTTAATATTACGAGGATTGCCCTCTAAATAGAATTAACACCATTCCTATGGAGTTAAGTCAAGGTAGCTGAGGTCCGAGATAAGATTCCACACTCCAGAGTTAAGGTACGCGTTTCTTTTCCAAAAATTATGTGGTTAGTGCTTTGTCATCATTTTCCATATTATTGGTTAATACTCCAACCTCTGACAAAGCGGGGGCAAACTATAGACACTTAATTTTTGGATGCAGGAATAGGGATGCAGCTCGAAGGCCAGATGATGATAGCATATGCTTTAATTAGCATAAATTGAATTATGTTGGCTTCTTGCTAGTCACTTATTTGCTTTTGAAAATGTTTTGAAGCCTGAAAAACCCATTTTAAGCCAAAAACTAGTTTATTTTAAACCTAATCGTGTAAATTTCAGATGGTTTTGGTCATAACTTTTTGTACGAGTCTCAAAATGGCCTGAAACAAAAATAAATAGTAGATTAGGCCATTCTTCACACTTTCATCTCTAATGCATTTTTTAGGATTCGGCCGATTTAGGCCTCAAACAGGCCTCAGAAGGTCCAACACCAGTGGGAGTGGCGTTGGTTCCTCTCCAACGCCACTGCAATGCTTTCAGCAGCCCCAACTTCAATTTTGACAGGTTTTTTTTAACTTAAATTCAAATCTCAATCGATCGGATAAGGATAAGCTTCATTCTAGATCAATTTTTGAGCTCAAGATGAGATAGAAAGTGATGAGTATCATCTATTTGTCATTATCTATCATTATCTTTGATTTTAAGTGGATTTTTTTTATCAAATTATCATTATCTAAAATGGGTTTTATCACTTATCTTTCTTCAAGATCTATCTACAACAGCTTCATCATATGATTTGAACTCCCACACAGCCCAAGAACGAGGCTGGATATAGATGGTTAATCCCCCAGAATGGGTAAACACTAATCTAGGGATAGAAATACAATGATTGAAGCTCATCTTCTTATCATTTTCTGCCTATAAAAGGCAAGGGCTTCTCCTTGAGAAGGAGGTTGGCAAAAAAAGAGGTTGGAAAATTCATTTTAGAACTCACACACATATAGAATTGGAATTAATGAATAAATTTGGGTTTTTTTAAGCTAAAATCAATTCACTAAACATAGGTTTTCTTGGATTTAAAAAGTTTAGGTCTTCCTTTGCTGGATTTTTTAGTGTTCTTGAGAAGAATACAACCCGCCCATTCCAATTTCTTAGTGATTAGCAACAATGAAGCTTGTTCAACATCATTCAACGCTCCCTGAGGGTTCTCAAGCCGAATCCCAGCCACTTCCAGGTAAGTTTTCTAATTCTATTCTGCCATGTAATCATTCTTTTTAAGATTTAATGCATGTTTGATGTGTTCTTGCGTTTTAAATGATTATTTGAATGCTTAATGTGTTTCTTTGATTTGCATGAATAAATGCTATATAAATGTTCTATATGTGTTTTTATGCTACTAACGATTTTCTACAGCTTTGGAATCATTTGAGGTAAGATTTGAATTTATTCCATGATCATATGAATTTTGTATGATTTTTAATGTTTTTTTAACCTATAAAATTGCATCTTTGAGTGAAAATAGGTGTTTAAATGTGTTTTGATGCATGTTAACATGTTCTAGAATTGATATGCACATTCTTAGGATTAGAACATTTGATTTTGGCATCCAAATCGTCTGGATATTGCATTTTGCTGCATTTTTCATGATTTTCTACTTTTTTCTTTGGATCTGTGGGTACACTGGCATTGGGGCCAATTGAACTGGCGTTATGCTAGTTGAAGTGGCATTGCCAAGCCTGTAATGCCACTCCTACTGGCGTTGGAGTGGTTGGACTGGCGTTGGGGCTTTCTTGGTTTAAAAAATTACTTTTCACGTGGAATTAAGCTATGAGGTAAGCTTCTAGACCTTATTGGGTAATTGCAGTAGGTTTTAATGCATGAAAAATGGTTAATGATGTTTTTTTTTTGGTAATCAAAGTATGTTAAAACAAGTTAGAAACCTAGGTTGTGTTGATTGTTGCTATGTGTGTTTTTCTTTGTCACTTTTTAGATGTAATTTGATTTTTAATCAGATTTGATAAATATTGTAAAATGAATATTTTTTTTGTTAATAATAGAAACTAACTTTTCATAAATGTATTATGCACGTAAAATGTAGGATTTTCTTTGTTTTCTTGCTTTGATATAATTGCCATAGAGGAAATGAAGGTTATAATAATTCTAGAAGTAGCTAGTAAGAATCACGCCCTAAGAATGCGGTAGTCCGATCACAGAATCTCTGAGGTCAAGGTGTCTCTATATTCTTAGGGGAATCAAGATGTACACCATGTAAGATGTTCCTGATGCCAGTTCAGGTGGCGACTCCATCATTAGCTTCCTTACGCTATACGTGCGGTGCCGTAGTTGTCAATCAGGCTAGGACTACTGAGGAAACCCCTCTTTGTCTACACTATGTCCTTCAAGAATTACAAGGGGTTAGAAGAGAAAGAAGGACTCGGAATACCTAATTAAATCATTCATCGAGTAAGAATAAGAATGAACTTTGCATTTCATAAGGTACATAGAGAAATATATTCCTTTGTAAAGCAAATCATAACTATCTAGAACACCTTGCAAGGTTAATATGTTCCTTTGATTCCAAATTTCCCAAGCCAAAATGATCCAAATTGTTGAGCAAAAAACCCTCTACAATTTCCCTTGAACTACAAATGACCATTGGAAAAAGAATTCTTTACTATTGGAAGGAATTGTGAAAGAAATCCTAATCCATTTGAATAGAGAAAACTGAATGTCTAAAGAGCTAGCACAGTGGATGATAAAGTGGTCTTATGTTTTAATGCTGGGACAGAAAGAGCAAACCGGTGATTCCCATGAAAACATGTTTCGTTGAACTAAAAAGGAATGTGAAGGTACTCTTCCATGCATCAATGACCATGCAAAGAACTTCATTTTTGGCAAACCATGAGAATTCCAACAAAGGGTGAAGACTGGATCACTCAAGGAAGAGGAATGTTCAGCTTGAATACCTGAAGTGAAAGAAGAAACTGAATAGACGCCTGATGAAAGGAGATTCTAGACCTGAGTATCACGATGTCCATGAACCAAAGACACTTCTGAAATCTACTCCTTCAGGTTATGCAGGTCTTGAAGCTCAGTGCCTTGCAAACATCTAAGCCAAACTAGTCTCCCTGGTCTGCCCGACAACTCAAAAACAGAAAGCATAAAGTCTCTAATTGAGATATCAGTGTTAAAAGCAAGAGAAAAGAGAGTTGGAAACTTGTTTGATAGCGTGAAATCACCCAACCATCTATCATTCCAAAGGGAGACCGAATCACTAGACAACTATGAAAGAGATATTAGAGTAGAAAAATAATTTGAACTGTAAACAACACCTCCGTATGCCTTTCCAAGTTGGAGATATGTGAGTACTCAAACTCTCATCTAACAATTCTAATGAGGAATGAAAACCTGAGATAGTGAACACAATTTTATGCCAAAGGGTAGTGTTTTCAGCCAATTGAATTTTCCATACCCATTTGTAAAGAGAAGCAGCATTGCGGAGTTCTAATTGGCATAAACCCAAACCACCATATGAAAAAGGATGAAAAATTGTATCCATGGAGATTCTACAAAGAGTTCTACTTGTAGGATCTCCTTTCCAAAGAAGTTGCTTCATGTAACTACTTAAGTTCTTGGAGACAAGAGCTAGAATCTGAAAAACAGACATTAGATAAATTGGTATTGAGCATAATACCGATTTAATTAATGTGAATCGACCTGCATAGGATAGAGAGGATCCCTTCCAAAGAGCCAACTTGCAAGTGAAATTGCTAATAAGATGTTCCCAATATTTATGTAAGCAATCTTGGAGATAAAGGCACACCCAGATGCTTGATTGGGAAGTGACCAATATTGCACCCAATGAAGGATGCACAAGACTCTGTTAAAGTGTTAGGAACTCCCATGCCAACAATAGAACTCTTACCAAAATTAATTTTCATACCAAAGATCAGCTGAAAGCACTAGAGAAGTCTAATAAAGTTGCGAAAAATAGATATATCCGATTGCATGAAGCAAAGTGTGTCATCAACAAATTGCAGAAGGGACAAACTATTAGAACCATCATCAAAAGAAACGCCCTTATTAAAACTGGTTGAAGATGCTTTATTAATCAATTGTCTCAAGCCTTCCACTGCAAGAATAAAAAGAAAGATGCTTTAATTAATAGTTAAAGACTATATAATTCTAAAAGTTCTAAATTTAATACTTAATTAATTTTTAAAGGTTATAGAATTTTAAGATTTCTAAATTTAATGCTTAATTAATTTTTAGAGGTTATAGAATTCTAAAGGCCATATATATATATATATATATATATATATATATATAACCCAAGAACCGAATCTTGTCTAGAAATTGTTTGATAACAAGAAAAGAGAAGAGTAAGCTTACCAGAATCCATAGCCATGAAAATTGAATGCGACAATTGGGAAGATGATCTTCTAATTGATTGTATCAATATCTTTTTCTAAACGTAGATTGGAAAGACTATATAATTCTAAAGTTCTAAATTTAATACTTAATTAAAGGTTATAGAATTTTAAGATTTCTAAATTTAATGCTTAATTAATTTTTAGAGGTTCTAGAATTCTAAAGGCTATATATATATATAACCCAAGAACCGAATCTTGTCTAGAAATTGTTTGATAACAAGAAAAGAGAAGAGTAAGCGTACTAGAATCCATAGCCATGAAAATTGAATGCGACAATTGGGAAGATGATCTTCTAATTGATTGTATCAATATCTTTTCTAAACGTAGATTGGAACCAAAATAGAACAATGAATAATGAATGATACTCCAATTACGGACCAGACCCTTTATATAAAAGTAAAATATTTATGTGTAAAATTACCAATTTGCCCATCAAAAATTTGTAATTTACACTTTAGGAATTCTACGCATATATTAACACCACACTTTACATTTTAGATGATATAGACCATTATATAAAATTATATCACTTTAATTATGTCCTTAAACTTTATAATAGTAATATGTATTTAATTATTAACCACAATACATGTATGTATACATGTCCATATGTATTTATAAATATGCGTGCACATGGTATACATTCCAAATTCTAACAATTTCCCATTGGGATTGCACAACCATGTGCTCATATTAAAGAAACCTTTAATTATATACAAATCACTATAACTGAATGTGCACAATAATAAAGATATATCATCTAAACCAATCCCATCCATTAGTCTTATTAGCATAAGGACTAAAGAGGCAGTCATTGTCATTTTGTAGCTAAACCCACAATAATCTCATACATCAACTTGACTAAATGACATAGATCAAGTGTGGATGTGTAGCATGGAAATTACATGTAATGTGATATATTCACATGTGTGTTTCCAACTGGTCCAACCTTAACCAAATGAGATTTGAATTAATAGTAAATCAAATTAATACTTTATTATGACAACCAAATAATATCATGATATTTAATACAAAGTATAACAAATACTCCCATTAAATTAAACTGCATCAAATGAAACGACACCTATGTAAGTAATATGCTCATGAAAGGCTGAAGGTGTCAATGCCTTAGTAAATGGATCAGCTAGCACGGAGTTTGTTCCTATCAGCTTAATACTAATAAAACCACTCTGAACTCTTTCTTTCACAACAAGGAACTTAAGATTTATATGTTTATATCTAGAAGATCTCCTGTTGTTATTTGAATACAAGACTGCTGCTCGATTGTCACAATACAACTTGAATGGCCTTTCAATACCATCGACTCTCATAGTTTTGTAATAAAGTTACACAGCCATATAGCATGATTAGATGCTTCATAACAAGCAACAAACTCAGCTTCCATAGTGGATGATGCAACGAGTGTCTGCTTAGCACTCTTCCAAGAAATTGCACCTCCAGCTAATAGAAATACATAACTGGATGTTGATTTTCGACTATCTTGACATCTAGCAAAGGCCAAATCAGAAAACCTAATGATCTCAAGTTTATCCGACCTTTTATATGGAGCATATAATTCTTAGTATTTTGTAAATATCTAAAAACTCTTTTGACTGCTACCCAATGTTCTCTTCCCGGATTACATTGATATCTGCCAAGCATTCCTACAATGTATGCAAGATCAGGTCTAGTACAGACCTGTGCATACATCAAACTCCCTACCACTGAAGCGTAAGGAATATTCTACACAAACTTGGATTCTAAAATCATTTCTCGGACACTGTTTCAAACTGAACTTATCTCCTTTAGACACAAGGGTGTCATGAGGTTTATAATTTTGCATGCCAAAGTGTTGTAATACTTTTTCAATGTAACCCTTCTGTGATAATCCCAAAATTCCTCGTGAATGATCACGAATGGATTTGGATCCCTAATATGAAGGATGCTTCACCAAGATCTTTCATTTTGAATTTAGTCGATAAAAATTTATTGGTTTCCTAAAGCAATTCCACATTGCTACTAGCAAGCAAAATATCATCCACATATAAGACTAAGAATATGAATCTACTCCCACTGAATTTATGGTAATCACTATCTTCAATAGTATTCACTTCAAAACCAAATGAGAGAACAACTTGATGAAATTTCAAATACCATTGACGAGAAGCCTGTTTGAGCCTATAAATGGATTTCTTAAGTTTACAAAACCAGTTGGTTAGTTTCCTCGGAAGCCAACCCCTCTAGTTGTTTCATATAGATAGTTTTCTCCATGTCTCTATTGAGAAAAGTAGTTTTGACATCCATCTGATGTAGCTCAAGATCAAAATGCACTACAAGAGCCATAATAGCCCTAAAAGAGTCTTTCGATGAAACTGGAAAGAAAGTCTCTTTATAGTCAATGCCTTCCTTTTAAGTGAATCCTTTTGGGAAAAGACGAGCTTTATATCGCTTAATATTGCCTTGTGAATCCCTTTTGGGCTTAAATACCCATTTACAGCCAATTGGTTTCACACCTTTTGGTAATAAAACGAGATCCCAAACGTCATTGTCTTTCATGGATTGCATTTCTTCACCTATAACATTTATCCACTTATGAGAATTAGAACTTTCAATTGCTTCATGAAAGGTGAGCGGATCATCTGCCATTAAGTTAACATGTTCCTCATTCACAATGAGATATACATAATCATCTGAAAATGCACTTCTCCTTACTCTAGTAGATCTTCTTAAAGGCTCTGGCTCATTTTGAATTTGAGGTTGTTGAGTTTGATCTTGATGCTCCTCATAAATGATTTGCTAAGGAATTATTGGAAGGTCTTTAGGTAATTCCTATTGATCTTGATGAGTAGGAAGTTCATCATCATTATCTTGCGTTTGATCATGATGTTGTTGTTGAATCACATTAGGCATGACAACCTGATCATTATCAACAATAATCTTATAAAGAGAAAAATTTATTGATTCTTCTTCAAATACAAAGTCATTATCCTTATCTTCCCCTCCAAACTCAACATCCTCAAAGAATCGGGCTGTTCCTATCTCAAAAAATGTTCTTTGATTTGGGATTGTAGAATTTATACCCCCTTGATCTTTATGTATATCCCACAAAATAACTACTAATAGTTCTTACATCCGGTTTCTTTTCATTTGGCCGATAAGGCCTTGCTTCAGCTGGACATCCCCAAATTCATAAATGCTTTAAGACTTGTTTCTTACTAGTCCATAACTCATAAGGGGTTTTCTTTGTAGATTTTGAAGGAACTCTATTAAGGATGTAAACTGTGGTCTTTAATGCATCACCCCATAGAGAGTGAGGTAAAGTTGTATGACCAATCATACTTCTTACCATATCCTTAAGGATTCTATTGCGCCTTTCTGCTACACCATTCATGTTTGAAGAACCTGGCATGGTGTATTGAGGGACAATCCCACACTCTTCTAAGAAACAAGCAAAAGGACCTAGACGTTGTTCACCTGATCCATCATATCTACCGTAGTATTCACCACCATGATCAGATCTAATGGCCTTAATAGTCTTACCGAGTTGATTTTCAACTCCAGCCTTAAATGACTTGAAAACGTCCAATGATTGTGACTTCTCATGAATTAAATATAGGTAGCCATATCAAGAATAATTGTTAATGAACATGATAAAGTATTGTTGACTATTCCATGAAGCTGTAGAAATGGCCAACAAATATCCATATGTATCAGTTCTAAGACATCTTTAACTCTCTCAGCTCCTACTATTTTCTTGTTTATAATTTTACCCTTAATGCAATCAACACAAGTATGATAATCCAAATGATCAAACTTTTCAATAATCCCTTCAGACACAAGCCTGTCAATTTTCTGTTCAGAGATATAACCCAAACGCTTATGCCATAAAGAGAAAGAATTATCATTTGAAAATTTGCATTTAGTGCCTTTAGTTTCAACGTTGTGAGACTCACCATATGAAGATATCGTATCAAGTAAATAAAGATTATCATAATCAGATAAAGTACTAGTTCCAACAAGCATAGAATTAAAATAAACATTACATTTTCTGTGTCCAAATGAACAAATAAATCCTTCTTTGTCCAATACAGAAACTAAAAATAAATTCCATCTAAAAGACGGTATAATAAATGTATTATTTAATTCTAAATAAAAACTAGTACATAAAAATAACTTAAAAGTCCCTCTGCCTTAAACTTCCACCGGATTTCCAGCTCTCACGTATATGAATTTCTCATCATCATTGGGTTTTCGGTAGTTCAGGCAACCTTGCATAGATATACTTATGTGAGTTATTGCTCCAGAATCCAACCACCAAGTATACTTTGGAACTGAAACCATATTAACTTTAGTACAAACAAGAGTGAAAAACATACCTTTCTTCACATGCCAAGCGTGATACTTAGTGTAGTCTTTCTTCATATGAGAAGGGTCCTTACAAAGGAAGCATTTATTTTCCGTTCGTCACTTGGACATATCCTTATACTTCTTTTGTGCTTGTGACACTATAATCTCTTTACCTTTCCTCTTCTTACCATGGCCTGAAAAAGTTGATGCCAAATAAGCACTCTCAATCTTGTGTTATTTCATCCTATCTTCCTCTTCCACTAAGAGAGAGATGAGCTTATTAAATGTCCATTTGTCCTTTTGACAATTGTAGCTCACCTCAAACTGTCCAAATTGTGGAGGAAGTGATATCAACACTAAATAAACAAGAAAATCTTCCAAAAGCTCTATCTTTAGTGATTTCAATTTTCCAACAGGATGAGACAGTTCTAAGATGTACTCCCTTATGCTTCTATTACCCTTATACCTCATAGAGACAAGTTTTCTTAAAGATGCACTTGTCTCTGCCTTATCACTTTTGGCAAAGTGCTCTTCAATGGTATTAAGGAAACTTTTGGCATTAGTTTCCTCAGACATAGTGTCTAGAAATGTCTTTGGGATAGCATTTTTCATTATCATAAGACTCATACGATTAGAGCGGTCCCACCTCTCAAAACTCTTCTTATCCTCGAAAGAGCTTTGATCTGTAAGAAGTGCAGGACGTGACTCTCTCAATGCAAGGTCTAAATCCATGCATCCCAAGTCCATAATCACCTTATTTTTCCAAGTTTTAAAATTACTACCATTATGCATCGGAATACTATTAATTGTGGTCGTGACAGAAGAAGCATTAATAATATCAGCTATACAAAGAATAATATATAAAACATATAATCTGCTCAAACATACATCCATAACTAAAATAGTGATTAATTATGCCAATAATAATAACCCATCTCAAGATAACCAATGTGACATCAAATCTAATTTTTGGATAGAGAATTTGACTCATAGTAGGCTTTCTTGGTATAGTAACCAAGTAGAAACGATAAAATCCCTGTCACGACCCGAATCCAACACCATTTAATACGTATTAACATATATAATGATCGTAATTAATCATAAATCAAAATCCCATTGAAAATTTCCTTCGAAAATAAATTTTTCTCTGAAAATAGGGTTGCAACGATCGTTGTGAATAGTGCAACGATCGTTGTGAATTTTACAACGATCGTTGTGAAAT